>VXBU01008805.1:223884-283539 GCA_013400315.1 Bombycilla garrulus
CGCCAGCCCGTCCCCGGGGTCTGGCGCCGCCGCCCCGCTCCGCTCCGCACCCGGAGCCCCGGGAGGGGGAGGGGAGGTGCAAGGGGAGGCGGCGGCCGCTGTGGGGCCCAGGCTGCTCCTCGCCTCCGCTGCGCCTCTTCCAGCCCCAGGATCTGGGGCTAGGGGGGGCGCGGGAGGAAAGGGGCGGGCCCGGCCGGCGGCGCCCAATGAGAGAGGCGCGGACGGGCACTCGGGGCGGTGCGGCGGCATTTCTCGCCCAATGGGGGCAGGGCAGAGGGCGCACTTGGAGCGGGGCGAGAGGGAGGCAGCGGGCGAGTCGGGACTCGGGACGCGAGGGGGACAGAGCCAGTAGCAGCAGCCGCCACAGCCGCGCTTGCAGCCGCTCGCACGCACGGCGCCGCGGAACCGGAGCCGGCGAGCCAGGGACGGACGGACTGAGGGACGCCGCTTCCCGGAGGGGGCAGCGGGCGGAGCTGCCACCCGGAGGAGAAGTTTGGCTGAAGCCGCCGCCGCCGGGAGAGGAAACTTTCCTCGGGGGGCCGGAGGCGGGGGCGGCGGGAAGGAGCCGCGGCACGTTCGGGTCCGCCGCCCGGCGAGGGGGCTTCCGAGAGGCTCCCCCCGGCCCAGGCCGGGCTGCGGCGGCTGGGATGTACCTGGCAGCGGTCTCGGCGGGGAGGAGACGCCCGGGCGGAGACGGCGGCTGGCACCTGGCGGCCGCGGGGTGGCTGTTCCTGCTGGCCCTGCTGCTGGGCGAGTCGGGGACGCGTGCTCTCGTCTGCTTGCCCTGCGACGAATCCAAATGCGAAGAACCGAAGAGCTGCCCCGGTAGCATCGTGCTGGGGATCTGCGGTTGCTGTTTCATGTGCGCTCGGCAGCGGAACGAGAGCTGCGGGGGAGTCTATGGGCTGCACGGAGCTTGCGATCGGGGCTTGCGCTGTGTCATCCGACCGCCGCTCAACGGAGATTCCATCACCGAGTACGAAGTGGGCGTCTGCGAAGGTGAGGGGCGGCGGGACTCCATCCATCCATCCATCCATCCATCCATCCATCCATCCATCCATCCATCCATCCATCCATCCATCCCCCGGTGGGGGTACCCGATGGGCGGCGGAAAGGAAGGAGGGTGCACCTCAGACGTCTTAGGCGCCGGTGCGCCCTCCTTCCCTTCCAGCCCACCCGTTTGTCCCGTGTGCGTCTTCTAACCTTCTCTGTTTTAAAAAACCCACAAACTCCTACTTAGAAGTTTTGCCTTTAATTTTCTTACCCTAAACTTTAGGGTTCTACTAATTTTCCATAGCCTGTCACTGAGTTGCTAATAGCTTGTATCAGCTACTGATGCCCAACTGAAATTCCATGATAAAGGACTCGGGAAGAGTTTGGCAGATGGAGATCGGCGGAGGTCAGTCGTGCACACATGATGCCTGTTCCGGATTCCCTCCGGTCTAAAGAAACAACAAAGATTGATCATCTGCTATAAAGTTTTCTTTCCTGTTCCTGTCACTTAAGATCTCTCTGCCTGTCCTGCTCGGCATATAATATGTCTTTTTCCCTGGTGGAGCATCAAAGGTTGGGGGGGGAATACTTACCGTAGAACTCCTCTCAAAGTCCCTTCAGCTTCCTGCAGTCTTGTGAGGTGATGAATCGATATGAAATGCAAAAGGACTTGACCCCCGCCTTTCAGTTTTTTATCTATCCGAATTCCTAAGATTTTTCTATATGTTATAAATTAATGAAAGGCCAGAGACAAATTCTTAGTCTCTCTTCCTCTTGTACCTCCAATTGCCTTTCCCCCCTAGTTGAGAGGGAAAACATGGCGCTGTAAAGAGATGGCAAATAAGCAGTAGTTTGGGATATGTATAAATGTATATGTGATTCAGAGCGGGAGCTTCGACAATTCTGGAAAAGGAGACGGAGGCGGTCTCCTCTCGGCGGGTAGAGGGCAGCATAAAGTCCAGAGAGCTGGTGAGGCAGCATCTGTCCAAAAACTTGCATTAAAAATGATGCACTATTTTAAGAAAGCTAAACCCGGTCATTTTTAGTGGGCAGCTGATCTTTGTCCTGGCGCTCTTTATTAGTTTAAAGCTCCATTTGCTTCCATAACAAATAAATTGCAAACCTCAGCAGAACAGGGTGATGTGTCCTGCCTGTGCTACAACCAATGCTGTCAGCGTCAGGAGATGATGCTTGGGTAGGATGAGCTCTAGATTAAAAGCTGGATTGTTAAACATTTTTAAATGGCCCTAAACTATTTTGAAGATCTTGGTCAAGACTATGTTGCTGCATATGTAATTGCTGTAGTCTCTTATTTTTAGTATGTACTGGAAAAGTTTTTATAAGTAGAAAAGTACAAGCAAAAAGTACTTGGAAAACTTACCTGGTTTTGCAGGAGCTTCTCTTGTCGTGTGTTTCTGAGTAAAAGCTGGGCTAAAATAGCTTCACCCGTTCTCGATGGTTAAAGGAACTAAAAGCCTACAGTCATTAAAGGCCTTAATGTTCCAGTTCCCTTACTGTATCATAGTATGGACATCTCTGGCAGTTTAGGAGTATTTCATTCCTTTGAAGTGATGCAATCTGTACATTGCTGTAGTTCAACTCATAACACGTCCCATCTACTGTTGAAAATAGTATGAAACATTTGTTGGCAAGATTGTGTTTCAATTAGTGTTGTGGTTAGAAACTAGTTCCAGCTGTCCCTATAGGAATAGTCCTAGGGGAGGGAGATAACGATCTATTAACTGTAAGTAAGGGAGATAAGTTAAAATAAGAAAATTAAATAGGCAAGTTATCTATTTAATTTTCATTCTCATAAATGAAAAGGAACCAAGCTGAACTGTCAGCCTAATAAATAATCCTGGAATACGTATCTGTGAATTGTCAGGAAACTGTCTCATTCTGAGGAACAGAGGTAATTTATTGTTCTTCATGGTGCATGTTTTGCACATGAGGTAGCAGCAAGGATAAAAGGGTACTGATTTTACTGCCTCTGATTGCTAATATGAGCTTGAATAGCTCTTGTTTTTTTATTGTGATGACCTAAACAGTTGCTCAGTTTACACGGGCACACATGCAACAGGCTAGGCTGGTGATGCCTGTTGTGAGTAGTATTAAGCTATGCCTTTATCCGTTAACAGAATAAAGGCTGCACTTTTTTTGTTGTTTTGCACATTGGGAGTGAAAACCTTTTCCTTCCCCGGTCCAGGGAGAAAGAATTGGAAGTGTCTTACAGAACTGTGTGAATAGAAATTTATGTTTTTACTCTCCTTCCTGTCTCTAGCCTTTTCTTTCATTGCAATTTTTTACACTGAAATGACCCCTACTGGCTACAGTTATAAGCATGTTTTTTGTACAATTTTTGAAGCTTCATCCGTGTTTTATTTCTGACTATCAGCACATGCTAGGCTACAGAGGACTTTGAGAGCTGGAATAGCAACAGGTAGAAATACCTGTCTGCTAACTTGTTTTTAGCATTTAACACACTTGACATCATAAATGAGTTCTGTAACACCTGACAGAGAAGTCTCTGTGGCATCTTTTCCTTGTAAATTCTCTTTCTGAAACTACAAACACACTATTATTTGTTAAAGCACTGTTTATTAATGAAATCTGTTGCTGATTCTGGTTTTTTTTTTTTTTTTTCATTTATCTTTCTAAAAGCTGAAGGAAGTTCTCGTTTACCTTAACTGTTCACATCTCTAAGCAGTTCTAATGCTCCATTTGTGTTATCTTGAAGTGAATAAATGCCTTTCCTGAATGCAGTTGTATTCTTAGGAAGTAATAATTCTGAGGTCCTAGTGCTGGTAGCTACACCTCCTAAAGGGCATTCTTGAGAGACTTTGCATACCTCCAGCCTCTGTTGACTTTACAACATCCTTTACAGGGATTTGCTGGATTGGCTCTATGAGGTGTTGAGAACCTACAGCCCCTTCCAAAGGCTCTTGAAATTGAGAAATTTTGGATGCAAAGCAGGAACTGTCCTTACTTTCTGCCTTTAAAGGTAGTCCTAGAGCCACCACTGAATTAGACTGAAGTTCTCTAGGAACACCTTAGCTTTGGCTTCTTCAGCAGTGCAGCTGGGCAGGGCTCTGGCTTTCCGGGGGATCAGAGAGCCTTGAAAAAGGCCTGTCAAAAAATTTAGGTTACTCTATGAAGGTATTTCTTGAGATGACTCTCTTTTGTCTGTTTCCATTCTTCCCCAGTTTCTGGTGCTATTAGATGAAGAGGCCTAGATTGCTTTGCTAAGCTCTTCAAAGTTGTGACAGTAGCAAGTAATATGAAAATGACCAGAATTTTTTTTTCATTGTGTAATAGAGACATACATTTTTGTCATATATTTGAAATATCGTCTGCTAGTCTGAAGGTGTTCTTGGTTTCTCTTTAGAATATACTTTCATACAAATTGGCCCCTGGGTAGACATTGAAAGAGGTATCACTATGCCACTAGCTTGCCAATAGTATCTTTCATTTTGTTTAGTTTTGTTTTGTTGGTTTGGGTGTGTTTTTTGCTTTAGCTGTTAATTGGGTTTTTTGTTTTTTCTTTTTGGTTGGGGGTATAGTTATTGCTGTATTCTTTTTGTTTACTGTAGATAATTTAGGGCTTGCCTTGAGTGCTTGATGCTTGTCTGCTTAGTGCATAACTTCTGAAGTTACCTTGGGACCAGGGGAAGGTTGCTGTAACAGATTTTATGCAAGTATTGGGAAGTATGTGTGTTAATCTCCTAGGATAATGGCAGAAGCTTTCCTTACTGTGGCTAGTTCTAGTCTCATTTACTGAACTGCATCTTTTTGGGAGTTTGGGGCGTTACCGTCTGTCGGACTCCTTGCTGGGGCAAGCTGGGAGAGCTTGGATGTGCCCATTGTCCTTTCCCCATTCATAAGTCTACCTAGTTTTCCTCCCTGAGAAATATGTAAGGGCGCAGTGTATGGTGAGTAACTGAAGCTTAGTGAAACTGGAGCTGATGAAAAGAATTTGTATCTTGAAAGCCTAGCTTTTTTTTTTTTCAAAATTTGCAAGAGGAAAGCTGAGCTTGTTTGTTTTGTTCAGGCATTGGTGCAAATGCAGTCCTTCCCTGCTTTACTGAAGTAAGAGCAACTTGTCTAAACAGACCTAATAGTATTTTTATCATAAGTAACTTTGGTAGCTAGTACCCTTTGGAGAACCTTGTTGTCAGTCCTGTGCTCTCTAGTGGGTCAGTGGACGTTAAGCCCTCAACTTGGTGCTCTGTCTCCAGACAGACTGCTACATTACATGCTTGGCTTCTTGCCTGTGATGCAGTCCAGACCCCTAAAGATCAGCTAGTATTTTGCTTTCAGTACAAGTTACTGAAGTTCAAGTAATCTGGAAGTTGCATGTGGGTAACCCAGTTGTTTATGTCTGGACTGGAACAGTATGGCCCAGATTTCTTAGCTTGTTGTTTGGTTGGGTTTTGTTATGCAGTGAATGGCTGAGGGAAATGTCCAAGTGGTTCTTATTTCCATGTGTGTGAAGAGAACTCCTTTCAGTTGCATCAAGTGTTAAAACTGATGATCTAGTTGGGGACTTCATCAATATTAAGTGGTGTACCAACGGTTGATGGTGTGAAGACAGTCGAAGTACTTTGTTCAAAGGCTGTCAGCAATCCAGACTATCAGAGAGACACACAGAAATAATATTTATGTTGTCAAAAAAGAAAACTATCAGAAAAATTACTGAAGTTGTGAAATTGGAATGAGAAGTAGTTCTTTGGTGAGTATTCAGCTTCTGATATGCTAGCCTTGATCAAATTTAACAGTCCTCTTCCCCTACTCCTCCTTTCTGCCAGCCCCAAAAACACTTACTAGGAGAATGCTGAATTCTTACACACTGACTAGATAATTTATAAGCTATTTCTACTCTGTATTCCATCAATGCTGAAATTTCAACATCAGTAACAACACGTAGCTCTCAGTGTGGCATGGAATTTGAATTGTATCAGGTGCTTATTTGACTTGGAAATGGTTTCCTCTCTGTTTCTTGGCATCGTGTTTCAATTTTAGAAATTACTTGTTTCCAGTATTTCAGCAAAAATTAAATGGAAAAGTCTTACAGGCATGATGCTGGAATTAGTAGGATTTTGCTGTTGTGGACCAGCACAGTTAGTTTAAAACTAGAAATCTCACTGTGGATCAGCTGGATTACTAAGTTTTATAACTTTTGTAAAAGGAATATTCTCTTTTTGTTTATTTTGAGTTTTTAAAACTTTGTATAAGCTTCTTCTACTTATGTGATTTTTTTTTTTTCTTCACACAGAAAGTGATTATTTTACCAGGTTCCCCAAAATCATGGTGCTTGTAAAGACTTTTTTCACTTTTTTTATTTTTTTAAAACTACCTTCAAACTTGCCCCTAGGCATCTTTGCTGGTTTAAGCACCCTCTAGCTAATTCAAGGATTCTTGCATAATTTAACTTCTTGCCTGGTACTTAGTCAACCAAAATGTCATTTCACTGACAGGCATATTATGCAATAATTAACCCATTAATATGGTTCAAAAAATGCTGTCCTCTTCCCCTCCTTACTTTGTGTCCCACTTAAGGATTCTTCATCTCAATAAGTAAAATTTATTGGATCTTGCAGACAGAGCCAAATATTTCTGTTTTAATGGATTAAACACATTTGTAGAGGTGACCTATTAAGTATCTCTTGTGACTTATAAACTGCTTTTCATTTGAGAATGCATTTAATCCACAGGGAATGTAAACTTGGAAATCATGAACTCAGGATTTTGCCTGAGACTTTGAGTGACACAGGTTGTGTCTGACAATACTGGAATTTGGGGAATGACTGATACTGACACAGAAAGCTTATGTATATGGAGAAACTTACCAACATAGAGAAACTTACCAACATAAACTAAGATGGGAAAGTAACTTTGCATAGATTAAATTCCACATAAGCATACAGATTAAAAATAGTCCATGGAGGACCTCTTGTCTAAACAGACTAGTTCAGCCTTGTTTTGGGGAAGCAAGCTCTTCCTAATGTTTTGAAAAGAATGGAAGCAGTTCACACCTTTACCTTCATGAAGAGGCAATACTCAGTCCCCAGCAACTTTCACTGGGTATACTGGATGCTTAAATTTGAGAGTCTGCAAATCATGCTAACACCGCCTTGTGGGTCATGAGTGTGTGAGTCTTTATTGAGACTGAATAGGAAAGCAAACTGGGGAATACAGGGTTGTGGACAGGAGGAAAAGCACTGACTGGCTCATAGGCATGCACCAATTCCCATGTTCTTACTAATTTCCTAAACTTTAAGCCTTATAAAGCCACTGTTAGGCTTCAGTAGCTGGTTGGGATTTGTTTGTTTGGATGGGCTTGGGTTTTTTTTTTTTGGGTTTTTTTTTTGGTTTTTTTTTTTTCTGTTTCCTGGCTCAGAACAAGTTGAGAAGACAATGCCATGATGCTNAATCTAGCAAGTGTAATGTTTCTGAATCCAAGAGAGCCCATTCTGTTGTGTCATTTATCCTTGAAATGAATTAAATTTCAGTGTTTTGCTACAGACTATGTTGTATTCTCTTCGAGATCTTTTCCAGAAAGGCTGGATGTGTGTGTGGAGGTATTTCTTCCCCTCACTGATGGGTTATTGATAAAAAGCTGGGGTCATCCTGATAATGTGTTACATGCACTCATGTAACCTGTGCTGCTTTCACAATAGAAGTGCTGAACTTGATGTCTATCTCTTAAGTTAGGTTTTAGGGAAAGAAAAGAAGCCTTGAGGGTAATTCTAAATCAAGGATTCAGTTTTTCCTCTAGTCTTCCGTTACTAAGAGGTGGGTTGCAATTCCTCTGAAATATGTTGTAATTATGGTGTTCAGTGGTGCTGCATTAATGACTGAGGGGAGGGGAAATGGCAAAATATTTAGGATATCAGATTTCTTACAACAGTGTGGACTGTTCTTGGTATTGGTTGCTTTACTCGTGGCCCTGTTCCAGAATTTGACAAAACTTTTCCTACTGCTGTCAGCTTTGCCTCTGCCTAGCAGCTTCAGCAAGCTGCCAGCCAAGTGCTTGTTTGCAGTGAAGCTGATGTGTGCTGCTGTACATGCGGGCTCCTGAAACGTGTGGGTGCAGAGTGCAGCTTGGAAAAAAAAAAAATTGGAATTTTAGACCGTTTTTGAAAACGGTTATGAAGCTTTGGGCCTTTTCTGAGGCTTTAGCAATTATTTTTGCAAAGAGTTTTCTGGAGCTAGAGGAAAAATCTGCTATGACAGCTGAAACACCGCTGTCTGTGCTTGTTCTAATCAGGGGAGTACTAGCAGAGGCTTTTTCTGGCCAATTAAATCCTGGGACACAGTGCAGTATTTTCAGTCAGCTATTTATGAACAAGACATGTTTCTGGTCATTGGATTAAAGTAATTTGCTTGTAAGTCTTTTTTTAGGTGTGTAAATGCGGAGGAGTCAGACTTCAAAACTCATGATTTATTATTTCAGGCCATCTTTGGGAAAGGCTTTTGGAAGTACCATTTACTTTTAGGGATCCCTAAAACTGAAAGTCATAAACCAAAAGCAAAAGACAAAACACACTTCTCCCCATCCCTTCCTCCCTCCATTCCCCCCCCCCCCCCCCCCAAAGAAAGGTGGGAGGTGGGGAGGTACCTGGAGAAGTAAAATATTCCAGACAGCATGGGGAAACAAAAACTTCGAAACTTGCAATAATTTTCCATGTCATATGCTTCACTTAACATTTCTGTTTATCTCCTTGCCTTCCTCAAGACTTCTGTAGAGTTTCTGATAATTCACTGGAAAGCTGGTGTGTTTAAATACTTTCTGCATTCCTTAGTATGAAATAACTGTCTTCAGACACATGAAGAACTGCTGCAGTGAAAATCTTTCTCACTACATTGGGGATTTGATCACCTGAGATACATGCTGAGATAAAGCAGGCAGTCAGGTTGGAGACAAGCATTACATGCATGTATTCCTGAGGTATCTAAATGTTATGTTACAATTGTGCTTTCTAGCTTTGACAAGAAATTTTCTCAGGAAGCTGCAAAACCCTTTTGTGCTGCTGTACATTCCACATGAAGATTTGATCTTGGAAAATGGACCATTCCAAAGTGTGGAAAAAATGCTTTCTCACAAAACTCTCAGCCGTGTGTCTTACCATTAAAGTTTCTGCCGGCTCTAGTCCTTGATTCATGACTTCAGAGGAGGAATAAGTTGCAAGAGGGGAAGGGTTTGAAGCCAGTGTATGAGCTCAAACTCCGTTCAAGGCTAATCTTTCCCTCTGCTGCTTTTCAAGGTCTGGGGCTGGGTTTCAAGCATTCTTTAGTGGTAATTAGTCATTTCTATTGTTCAGCTCCTCAAAAACATGAATTTCCTTTCCATCATTCTTTTTTCAGTTCAAAGAGAAGCAAGAGTCTACTGGCAAGAAGCATTTCCTTTTTCTGTTTTAGCAAGTTAGAATGCTTTCAGAGTCTCATACCATCTTAATGAATACCACTGATTTGAAAATGCTGTTGTGTAGACCAGTGTGCTGGAGTGCTGTGGCTCAGACCTTGGGTCTAGTTTCATCGAGGAGTTTCTGAAAGGTTCCCCCCCTCTGCCTCCCAGTTCTTAGAGGGCAGTACCAGTCTCAATAAGGATTGCTTCTCTCATCTTCTAATGCAAACTTAAAAGGATGCAAGAGTCTGTAAAATGTTTACTTCAATGTATTTTATGGTGCTTTTGCTCTTCTCAGCATCCTAAGAGCTACCTGGGATGCTTAAAAATGCTGAAGTAGCAGAGTAACATGCTGCAGTTAAATGCAAATTATGGGAGTTGACGCAATGCACTCCAGTTAAATTAAAGTTCAAAGGGCAGGGTGGTAAATATAAGATTATTGTGGGCAAAATGCTTGTGTATTCATTTTCAACAGTGATACTTTAGTGATCGTTTAGTGATCAGTGTGTTTCTTGCTGTTTCAAGGTGATACATTATCTGAACTGTGAAGGTGAACAGTATAGCATTCTCCAAACAATAGCTGATATTCATTAAATGTCGAGAAAGAGAAGGGTCCAGACGAAGAAGAGAAGTTTCTGTGGCAGACAGAAGGACTTGAGAACTTGAAGGAAGGGAAAGCAAAAATTTAAGCAATGGAGAAGCAGTCTCTAAAAAGTCTCTTTCCTTGTACTTTTAGCTTGTTTTGAGGTGATCTTTTGCCAAAGGGAAATAATAAATAATAAATGTAACTATAGTGAGGTAGTGTGTGCCTTGAAATTAAGGCTTAAAGTTAGTTTCTCAGCAGCATGCTTTTCTAAAAACACAGGTAGCTCTTCAGGCAAAGAAGATGCATGCTTCAATTGTGACCGTAGTGCCTTGCATGGTGCTGTGTTGTGAGTGCTGGTGTGTAGGATTTAGTATGATGGAATGCTGCTTACCAGAGACATATTTCTCAGATCATTTCCCAGACTAGACCTGTTTAAGGACCTCTTGTTCAACTTGTTAATGCCTTAATCCTCTTCCCTACTTTAGATTCATGCTAGGACTTGGGAATTCAGCAACCCTGAGCAGTATGTGATTTTTTAGCAAGCTGAAACATTTCCTTTGCAGAAAGCAAGTGATTATATGAATGATAGAAGAGAAAAGGAAAAAAAGTTTGGAATTAGTGTGAAGTCTCCCTTCCTGTGGCTTCCTTTTGGTATCAAAGCACAGTTAGAAGAATTAAAAAGGTATTATGTCCAAGACTTAACTTTGATCTGAGTAAATGCAGAACTACTTTATTATCTGAAAATTTATTATCTGGAAGTTGCCTGAATGAGTTGGAAAGAGTGGGGAACTGCATGTAGATAGAAATTATTTGAAAGAGAAATTACTTCGAAGCTGTAGTTAAGAGCCTGCTGGGAGCATTTGAACTGCTTTGACGCTTGTGCAAAAGGTACTTAAGTGACTGTATAGCGAGACTCCAGTGTCAACTCAGGATGGCTAAAAAGTGCAGCTCTTTGATTTTTTTTGCCCTTACCTGATAATGCCAGTACAATGAGGTGGTGAACATCACAACTAAACAAAAATCACTTTGGAGGAAAACTAGTAGTTTACTTGGGCTTCTTTTCAGCTGCTTGGCTTCTAAAAACTAGCATGTTAAGTACATGTTTGATTTTTGTATTTTTAGGTGCCCTTGAAGTAGCTAGGGGATAGGATGTGCATACCAAGGTTTGATTCTTATATTTGAGGTTTGTTGACCCTGCTTGCAGAGAAATAAAGCTTTCACAAATTATTACATTTCAGTTTCTTTGTTCACATCATTGAGATTTGAGAGGTAGGCATTAAAAAACAGTCTTCTGAAAAGGAGGCCATAGAGGTCAAGCAGAGCATGCAGGAAAATGCTTACAGCCTGGAATTGTTAGTGAACTGTCCCAGGTTTCACCTCACTGGTGTGTACAAGTTTATTTTTGGAATAGTCCCCAGGACACGTTGATCTTTGTGAGTAATAGGGGCTAGCTTATATGTTTTGTGTACAGGATATCATTCAATTGTCAGTTGAAATATTGCTGACCTCTAAAGGTGCGAGCATGCTGTATTGGACCACCGTTTAGCTGCGTCGAGGAGAGCACTAGATGCCTTTGCATCAAGTATCCAAAGTCTGGAATTGATGGGATATGCTGGATTCATCCCCTTAACTCATGTAAATACTTTCATGTGGTTGTACCTTCCATTCCAAAGAATTTTGTTCTGCCTATATTGATATGACTTCTGAGATTTTATTCTAAGTGGTAAATACTTATTCATTGAACAGGATCTTGAAATTCTGTTCATAAAAGGATTAAATCAGCTAGGAAACATAGTCAGTCTTTACCCTGGATGAAAAATCATGGTAGACTTGGCACTGATTTACTGAAGTAAAAGAAGCTCTTGCTACACATTTGCTACTTCATTGATGGAAATCTTGTTTCTAAATAAACTTGTGTGTTAAGCAGGCTGGTAGAAGATATGCAGGCTAAAACTGGATTTTCATTATTCCTGTCTGAATGTAAATTTTTTCTATTCACACCAAGTAATAGAAAATAAATACCTTGTTTGAAGATTCCACATGTTAGAAGTATAGTCTGAACAATTATTACTGAGGGATTTGTCTTCTCATTAAGACTTTAATGGCTACTGAGCTAATTTTTGAGGTGTGTGGCAGTGAAGGCTTTTGGTGCACCTACTATTGGGCCACGTGCTTCTTGTGTCACTCTTTTTCTGGGAACTTATGAGAGCCAGCAGATGTGGTACCAAGCACTAACATGTCCTGAAATCAGTGTGTGTAGTGCCACGCTGTGCAGTGTATCTGCATTGAGGCGTTCTGCCACTGGTAAGGGACGACTCTACTTTCTGTGCCAGATGGGTTCCACCTTACGCAGGGTGGGCAGCTCTCATGTGACAACATCCTGCTGACCTGTCTGCCTTGAGAAGATCTAGTGCTGGAATACCACAAGGCAAAGCAGCACAGATGCTCTAAAATGGTTTGCTAGGAAAGCAGCAGAGCATCGGCGTCTGTATATCCTTCCAGTCTGCATTGCACTGGCCTGGGAGGCAGAGGGCTCCTGTCCTCTGGGTTCCTGTCCTGCACCTTGGGGTATGGGAGGAGTGCTCATGTCAGAAACAGGGAGCAACACAAACATGTTAAGGCCGTTGGCTGCTCTGGATGAAGCTGTGGTTCTTGCCTGTTAGAGAGTCTTGGACCATAGGTGTAGCTTTTGTTCTTGTTGTTACATGAATTACTGCTGTGACTTCTAAAATACAAATTGTCCAGGCTGTATTCCGGCTTCTCAAAAACAGGATGTATTATTGTTCTCCAAATTCTCAGTGCTTTTTTTTTTTTTTTNCCTCATCACAAAGAGAGTGTCCGCAAGTATTAGTGGAGACATCTTCCTCTGAAAGAATTTTAATTGTTTCTCTTCAGGAACTTCTGCACTTCCTTCAACTTTCATTGATACAGTTGCAGTATTGGATGGTAGGTTAAGCTAAGGAAAAAAAAATTACTTCCTGGGGTTAGTGACTGCTCTTCCTTTGCTATTTTTATGGCGAAGAGCCATGGGGTTCCCATGGAGGTTCCCATCTTCACATCTAAAATGGACTTTGTTGTTTATCAGTGCCCTTTTGTCAGCAAGGTACTTTGCCAGCTCATACATAATAGAGGGCAGGGAGCTTGTTGTACAAGGAGAAATACACCTGTGAGAATCTGCTGTGACACTTCCTATAGATCATGTACAGTACTGAGTTGGTAAACAGCTCTTTCTAGATATGCTTTTCCCCCAAACAGGAAAAACTTCAGGTTAGCAGATATTTTGCATATTTCCATTACTGGAAAGAATTTACTTGCCAACCTCAGCATATGTGTGTATATGCTGTTATTTGCTATTAGTTTTTAGGCTTCTGTTGAGCATCAGTCTACTGAATGACAGTTTTGTATTAGCTGTGGCCTTTCATGCTGGAGGACAGCCTCTGATAATGCCAACAACAAGAAGAAACCCATTCTGCATAACTGGAAGATACTTTAACTTTTTTGAAGTGTTTCTTGGCAGGATCTATGTTGGAAACTTAATTGTTAATAGTAAATAAAACTGAAGTGAACTACTTAGAATGCACAATGTAAATGCTGCTGTTGAATGCAAGGATATAAAGATTAAAAATATTTGTCTTTTCCTTCTGTCACTAGTAGAAGTTAGTGGACTCTGCAACTATTTTGTAGCACTTAATTTTCCAAGCTTGTCTGGCTATAACATATATGGCATTCTATAGTGAAGAATACCTAATACCTAGTTTATTTTCTTCAATCGTACTTAAAAAAGCACGTGGTAGTACAAAGTGGAATGGTTTAAAACTGAAAGAGGGCTTAGATTTGATTTTAGGAAGAAATTCTTTACTGTGAGGCACTGGAACAGGTTGCCCAGAGAAGTTGTGGGTGCCCTGGAAGTGTTCAAGGCCAGGCTGGATGGGGCTTTGAGGAACTTGGTCTAGTGGAAGGTGTCCCTCTCCATGGGAGGTGGGTTGGAACTGGATGTTCTTGAAGGTCTCTTCAAATCCAGGCTGTTTCATTTTTTCTATCTTGATTAATTTCCTTAATTGGTGGGATATTGCTGTATGTGCACTTGACATAAGGAAGCTGAGATATTGTGGGATTAGCAGTCCCACAATTTAGTCTGGAATTCTAGATTTACTACAATTGTATTTCTTTCTGGAGAAAAAAGGAAAAAAATCTTGTTGCATGTGGCCTCCTAAAAGGAAGATGGGCAGTTGTTCAGTGGGAGCACCAGTTAGACACATTTAACAGGACTGATTCAAAAGGAACAGAATTATTTAAGCAGAGAGAGACTCATCCTGGCCACACTATCCCTAGACCCTTGACAGCAAAGAGTGCAATGTGCTTGATCAGTTCTCCAAGAATATGCATGATAATTCGGGACTGCTGGAGAACTCATTTTTGGTCATATAACAGAATCAGAGGTCTGGCATCTTGCAGCTTTTCTGTAAGAAAAAATTATCTCCATGGAGTGAATTCTGTGTGATGCACTTTTAAAATAATTTTTTAAAATGCTCTTTCTGACTCAATTTTGACTTCTGTAACAGCTGTGGATTCTCTACAATGTTCTCACTTCCAATATAAATATAACTTCAACTATCTGCAAAAGTTATTTCTGTTAGAATAGCACTTGTACTACAGCTATGCATTTTCCTAAGATGACAGTTTGTCATATAGGTGGAAGTAAACAATGCTAGTTGCTTTAGCAAAATGGGCAGTAGAACAGATGTGAGACGTGGTATTGGGCAAATCTCACCTTTTAGATTAAACTTTTTTTTTTAATCTGTTATCTTCTGCTTAGCACTGTGTCGAACTTAAAGTGAATCGCACCCACCTCCAAAGCAGCTCAGATTTACATGCTGCAGCTGAAATCCAATAGTGAGAGAGTTTGTTTGTTTATTTTAGATGAGAACTGGGATGATGATCAGCTTCTTGGATTTGAACCATGCAATGAAAACCTTATAACAGGTTGTAACATAATCAACGGGAAGTGTGAATGTGACACCATTCGGACCTGTAATAATCCATTTGAGTTTCCAAGCCGGGATACTTGTCTGTCAGCCTTAAAAAGGATCGAAGGTAAGCACTTGTCTTCAGTAATTCAGTTAGTAATCTTTTCTGTGCAGTTGATGAAAAACTAGAGTATAGTGTGTATGTTTAAGGGTGACTTTTGTGGTTTCACATACTTCTGGTCTCCTACATGTCAGAAACAGGTGTATATTTTAGAGGAAGATAGTACCTCATAAGCTTGGAATTCCAAATGCTAAAGTTTAAGATGGAAAACCCCATGCTTAGTGTGCTATGATGTTTGCAGATTTTAAGACTAAATGGTTCTGTTTATAGTTTGTGGTTACTGCCTTTGCTTATCTTCAGTTGCAAAGCAGTGTGGAATACTCTTTAGATGTGTTGATGTAACTGAATAATGAATAAACACAGTGGATTTTAAGAGTAAAGGCATAGAAAAAGGAGTAGTTACTTATTATACTATTATCTTTTATTATATGAATGCATGAATTGCTATTTTTTTAAAGTTTACATAATATTATGTTATCTTACTGCTCTTATTTTACTGTTCCTATGTTCCTTTGATTAGATTTGTATTAGGCCCCATATGTTTATGCTTATGCATACATCCATATTTGTTTTGGGTTTTTTAATTTTGTTGCTTATGGCTAAACTGGAAATGAGTTGGCACAAGTATATCCAACTGGAATTAAATTTACATGATGTATTTCTGGATTTTTTTGAACAGCAATTAAAGGAGTGATCTTGGACCATTTCTATATTGCTGTAATTATTGTTTATTCAACAGAGTGTTCAGGAACATGCAGAAGTTGATGGAGCTGCTTAATTAGACTACTCCAAACCAATGTTTAAAGTCATATTGAAAAAGCTAATGTATTTATAAGGCTACTGACCATATTTTATGTTAGGGGAATCTTTGACTTAAGGAAGTGTGATTTCATGTCATCTGTTGTACTTCTTTTGTGTTAAGAAAATAGGTTTTGCGCTACAGACTTTAACTAAGGAAATATTGTGAGAAACTGAAGAAACATACTCATGATCATTGGTCATGATGTTACTCGCTAAAGGTGTACAAGTACTTGGTCTGGGATTTTTGTGGGGTTTTTTCCTTTTGCAACTCTACGAAGAGCAGAGGCAGAACCTTTGGTCTGTTGTTGATGCAGTAGTGGGCAATAGCATGCATGAGTTCTTCAGTCTTACCACTTCTCTTTTGACTTGTGAATATGTGACTAAGTCTGTAGTATTTCAGCAGAACTCCATTGGCATGGCAGTTTGTGTGTTTAACTCTCTATGAAAGTCTGCCGTGGGTTGTCTTTTTGTGCTTAGCAGCCTCGGAAGAAAGTTTTGGACTTAGCTTGTGGAATGCCATAGCTGAAGCAGGTTGATTCTGAGTCACTTGCTTTCAGTGATCTCTTTTTTTCTGCTAAATTTTTGTTCTAAAAAACCAGTATTTTATAGTTAGCCATGAGGTAATAATATTCTACATGTAAACTGTCTGGTATAAGAGCTGTGATGCAGTTTTTTTCAGAGTGTAATTTTCTTTTTTTATCTTTGTTTTATTTCTTTGTGGAGTGGGGAGGATGTTCTTCCAAAACCTCAGACTATGGGGCACCAGTAGAAGTGTTTAGGGCCTGTTGACTTTTTAATTTTTCACAGTTGGGAAGGATGGCTGATGCAAGTGTTGAAGCAACAGTACCTTTAAATAACAGAAGTCTGGCAGTTACAACTTGAGTGTTATAACAGTCCGGCTTTTACTCATAAGAATGTGAATTTACATTTGCATCCTCAGACTATCAAATTGTATCACTGAGGGATTCTGGAAGGTAAATCCCTTTGTATTTCCTAATAGACAGGCAGAAATTATAATGTAATTTTAATTTCTGCATTTTCCAGATATAGTCTGTTAAATTTGCTTACTGGGTTTTGCAGTGCACATGGCCGTTCTGTCTTTCTCCAACTAGGATTGGTAATTGAAGACTAACTGCTGATGGAGGTTGTTTCTTTAATTGCATTAGTTTTTGTTTAGGTAATTAAAACCAAAGTAATCCTTCATCCTGTACCTAAGCTAATGGAAAAGAATAACAACTTTTTTCCACTGGTGCTTGCCACGTCCCTGTTTGCTAAGCAAGCCAAGTCTCTTAGGTAAAAGGGAATAGACACTTTGGTGTGACCAAGCCAGTATTTGCTGCTTGAATAGTTCAGGTTTTCAGATTTTAGTAGTCTGAAAATAGAATTCAGCCACTTGGAAAGTCCACCTGAAATACGGCTTAGGTAGTACACAAACCAGAGGGCTCTATGAGCATGTTAAAATAGAGAAATTTTTCAGTTTATTTAAGGCAAGCTAAATCTTAAAGTGTAGTGTCATGTAAAAAGGGATGATTCATAAGATCTGTTAAATATGTCAAATTAAGATTTTCCTGAAATCCAAAGTACTGATGTACACTTCACTCTTCTGGCTTGTCTGTTAAAGATAATAGCAGGAGGATTTGAAACTAGTAATTTAAACCTTTAAATGCTCTAATAGAATCTGTTGCCATGGAAAGTGGGACCAAGGGAAGATAGTCTAACTTCTCTCTCCTCACCACACTTTACATGGATAATTAAATACACAGTGTGATTAAAAAGACACAAGTTGAATATGTGAATGATGGGTATACCACAATCACAAGTTTCTGAAGAAAACTGCATGGTTTGCTGAAGCCTGCAGATAAGGAATCTGTTGCATACATACAACCTGACAAGTACAGAACTGAAATCCGGCTGAAATCCAGATTTCCAGCTGAAATCTGGAATCTGATTTCCTTATGGAAGTGCGCTACGGTATTGAGGCTTTTGCACGTACCTCATTTTTTTGTGACTTTTTCTGCTAGCACCTTCCCTTTCAAGAGCCTTTTGAGTAATCTTCCTTAATGTAGTTTGCTTGAGCTTTTCAGCCTGTGTGTGGTCTTCCCTTCATGACTTGATGTCAATCCTAGCTTTCTTACTCTGCTAACAAAAGCTTCCTCTTGTTATCTTTGTGTAGGATCTTTCTTTTCCTATTGGCTTGGGTTCTGCCTGCCTTCCTCCTCATATTTCATTCCAGCTTTACCTTTCTCTGTCCCTTTCTTTGCCTACCTATTTAATTCTGTTTGTATCCCAGTTCACTTAAAACAACTTCTATCCCTCCTTCCCAAAATCAGGTCACCTGGGCTCTAATGTCACATTGTTTAAATGTCATTGACAGGCCCTGAAGCCATGCTCTTTATTTTGTCTCCCTGAGACTTGCTCTACCATGTACTGGGAAAGCCTGTAATGAAAAGAAATTAATCTCTACTCAGTTGTGTGTAACCTCTTTAGGCATGCTGATATCTATTGGGAAGAAGGTATGGTGAGGCTAAAGTGCAATCTCAGTAATGCAGGTACTCAAGGCTGTTGACCTCTCTGTCCCTTGCCCTTGTTTTCGTGGGAAACAGTAGGATTAGATATATTTGAAAGGATTGGTTTGGTCATAGAACTTGCTAGCCAAATTCTGTCTAATTTTCATGTAGATATGCTGGAAATATTTTAAAAGTTGTTACTTCAATAGAGTATATAACATAAAGCACATTCATGTTTAGAGGCCTCCCAACTCTATCACCAGGCTTGAAGTGCCTGTCTGTCCACATGGACCATCAGTGACTTTTCATGGAGAAGGTCATGAAACATCCTACTATGAGGAAATGCACACATTTGGGCCTAAAAAGAAACTGTCTGGAAAAGCTATTGCATACCTAATAATAATAATACTAACAATAATAGATTCCTGTGTTGGGGTGTTTGGGTTTGGTTTCATTTTTGTTATTGTTGTTTAAATGCTTTTGGTTATTGTCCTGATGAGTGCCTGTTCTGATATGGTTCAGGAAATCCTGTGTTCTTGAGCTTGGAAAGCTTGTTCTATTCAGGAGCCTGCTGATGATGACAGCTTGGTTGAGCTTGGACTGCTGGAGTGGACTGTGAAAAATACGGCCAGCAGGTGGAAAGTGACAAGATGCCTTCTGTGTGCTGAGCCACAGTTAACAGACTGGATAAACTGCATCTATGTTTGCAAAGAATTAGCTGCAGCCAGCACAAACAAGTCAGTTCTTCAGACTTGGTGTGAGATGCTGAGGATTGGGGATATGGAATTAAGAGAGAGAGTAATTGTTTTTCATAAAGGTAAATATGTAGAGCATTGATACAAAGTAGCATGGAAAACTTGTAACACAGTGCCTGTTCAGTTAGCTCAAAATCTAGTTTCAATGACTATGTTCCAGCTCTGGGGTCTTCTGCTTTCTCTCCCTCTATGCCTGGCTGGCACCAGTTCAGACAGCCTGACAGAGCTTTAAGCAACATGAACAAAAGGATGTTCTTGAGCCTCCTCCTCCTCTACTACAGCAGGCCTAGATCTGTGCTCTTAGGAGCTGCTACTTCAGAGGCATCATCAGGTCCTCAAAGGGTAGCTCACTTCTTAATAAAAGTTCCCTGCTACAATTGCTATCTCCTCTTCCCTCTGGGAAGTGAAGGGGAACCTGGAGGTCAGTGCCTCCAGTCTTTCATTAGGTGGATTGTACATCAGGCTGGGTTCTCTTCAACTGATTTAATAAAAACTTTGGTCTGTAGATTCTTTCAAAGAGTTTGCTTTGATAATAACAGGTTGTGATGTGACACAAACATGTTTTCCAGAGAGAGCATAAGTGCCACCACTCCTAGCAATGATGCTGGTTTTGTCTCATAGTTTCAGTTTGCACTTGAGCTCTAAGAGGATAAACCAGTCAACTTCATCAGTTCTACTCTATCCAAACCATAAGCATTTTCCATATCAAAGTTAAACTCAGTCTTTATTCAGAAAAAATGTGAAGGATAAAATTTGTGCCTTTTTTGATGAAATATATGATTAATATTTTAGGTAAATTAATTTCTTTCACTTGTATTTCTGTCCACATCTAAAATGTGCTGCTGTTACTAAATTATTCAAACTGTTGTTTTAAAAATTGCTTCTTGGTTACCTGGCTTGCACCTTTCTAAGCTATTCGCTGCTGTCCTTCATAGGTGAAAGGAAAAGGCCTTTTAAATCGCTGGTATCTATTAAGCTGGCTTATTGCAACACACTCCTTGCATTCCATTTTTTTTTTTTTACATGTAACTGAATAACTTTATGCTGGCAAATGTTGCAATACCTGTTAGACCAGTCCTGGAATAACAAATATGAGAAGGTAATTTTGTGTGGAATGCTTGTTTGGTTGTTGTTAAGTTTGATTTTGTGTAAAACTTCACTTGTGTGGTCTTAATGGCAGTGTTGAAAAACTAGAAGAGAATAGATCCAGCCTTATGCTGATTTTTCAAGCAGAGAGTGGAGTGAAATACTTTCAGATGTGCTTAATCTGATATACTTTCCACTCCCCTTGCACAACAATTAACGTATGTTTTTGCTCAAATAACTGAACTTTGAAGGTTGGCATGTGTTTGCAATAAGGAATGCAGTTGTGGCAAAGATCCATATTTTACCCTTGAACATGCTTATGAGAGCCAAGTGCATTTGAAGGCAAAATTTCACATGAACACAGAGAAAACCAGCAGTGTAGCTTTTGGGCTTTTTTTCTGAATGCATAGACAGAGAAGGGGAAAAAAAACCCATTTGATATGGAAATAATACAGATTAGGAATACTAATACAAACTTCAGTATGCATAGCAATTTTCCAAAACAAAAAAGGAAGAGAAACTGGTCATGAACTCAGTGAGAGGATTCTGTGACAGTGGCACATCTGGCAGTGCAGTTGCTTTCACAGCATGACAGTGCAGTGTTACCTTTGCAGGACTTGTCAATTTTTCCTGACTATAGTTTCTCAGAACTGTTCCCTGATCAAGGAAGTATCATCTTTTTAGCCAATATATTGGCTATTTCAGCATGTCCTGTTTTTAAGGCAAAATATCACGCAGACAAAATCTATGCCATGAGATTTCAAGCTAACCAGAGGAAAACCTTGTACAAGTTTCAGAAAGATATCAAAGAGGATAACTGACTTTCATGTTTCTGTATTGATGTGGCTGGATACCTAATTTGAGCCTTAATTAGACTATGAATAATGCAGTTTGTATTAATAGGGAAAAAGCTGCATTGCAGGAACTGTTAGGAGGGAAGATTGAATATAGAACACAAAACTGAGCAACTGGTAAAAAACCCTAAAGTGTTACCATCACAAAAATTGTTTACAATTGGAAGTAGTGCTGTATCTTTTCTATTTTTCCTTACCATTTTATGTGTGTGGTGTTTTTGCATTGTAGTAACTGAGCTTATTGCCTTGCTGTGCTGCACTTGCTCATGTGAGCTCTGTACAGCTGCCATGCCTGCTTTTCTACGCCTATATTCTTGGGCATGTAGTGAGTATGGAGAGCATACTGGATCTTCAATTTGTGACACTTCAGTTTCCTTCGAACTTGGCAGTTTCTGAGACTGCTATGGACAGAAGTGTGACCTGTACTGTAGGCCCTGGGAGAAGACTGTGTGAGAGATGCTTCCTACAAAGCCAGCAGTCAGACGTGATGGTCACAGCAGGGTGGTTCCTAGAGACAAAGGAGCATTCTTCTTTCCTTTTTCTGTTCCAAATGCTTATCTGCATTCGCTTGAAACTGAATACAAGGTAACTGATTGTACCTGGAGCTACTATAAGACTAGGAAAAAGCAGGACAGGTATCTTACAGCTGATCAGATCTTGCAGCTGATAAATTCTGTGCTTCCCAAAAGCTCTTTTCCATGTTGGCAAGTAGGCTGTGCTTGAAGTCTGTCCACTTTAACTGTAGTGGCAAGCTACAGGTTTAAACGAATGCTTGACCTTCTGCTCACGTTGAGGAAGAGAGTGAAAATGGAGGCAGGTGACTTTCAGCAGAATGCTTCCAGATGCAGTGTTGATTTTAAGGATCAAAAGTTAGCTACATGTGACAGAAGAGACCTGAGCAAAGATCTCAAATTGAATGGTGTGTAAACATTAGGTTAATGTTGTGTAGTAGCAGGAAGCTATACTCCTGTGACTGGGTCACAGGTCTTGTTTTGACAAGGCAAGTCTTGTTTGGATATATGTGGCATCGATGCTGACAGAGATAACTGAGTGTTGAATGAATGTATGCAGTGATAGTGGTATCAATGACATACTGGTCAATATGACAATTTTAGCATGGTGGCTATGTCTCTATAAATAGTAAGAAAAAGTTTATTGTAAAATCAATTTTTTTGTTGTTGTTGGATCACCTCCAATAATTTCACAGTTGTCTCTTTAAATAAATAATATACCAATATTTTGTGATTCTGAACAGTTGTATAGCATGGAACAAATTATTTTTGCACTTAGTCTCCAAATTTAGGCCTTGAAGTTGTTGTGGTGTTGTTTTCTAAATAAAACAAACACTATGTCACTTGCACATCATCAGACTAATTTTTCTTTGTAGTAGAATGAAGCATTACCAGCAAAGTGGTTGTGTCCAAAATGTATGTACGTATGGAGACTTGAACTGAAGCAAGATCCTTTGAGCCAGTTGGCTTTTAGAAAACCTTTGGTTTTAAATACAAAGCCTGACCTTGAGATTGGTTGGATTTTCAAGCTATTCAATGACTTTCTTAGCCTTAATGATGGTAAGAAAGAGCTCTACCCATTCCTGAATTCCTGCATATGGTTTCTTCCCTGTTGTTCTAGATTGTCTGAAATGTTGTGTTCAAAATATTTTTAAAATAATAGATGTTCAAGTTAATGAAAACGTCCTTCATTCAACGAGTAACTTACATAGTTTGTCTAGAATCAGATGTTATGTAAGTTCTGCCTTTCTGTCCAGAAGAGGTAAAACTTTCAATAACTCTTGGCTTCAGTAGGGAACAGAAAAACCAGTACTTTTGTATGTTTTAGACATGTAAAAATTGTTGTCATAGTGACAAACCAATCTACATAATTTAAGGTGCTAGAATTTAAATGACTTGTCAGATAGATATGCCAAAATTTCAGCTTCTATAAATGACTGCACTAATAATGTTAAATGTTGAACATTTTTGGCACTAGCATATAGAAGGACAAAGAAAACACTCATTTGATTTAAAACAAGTATAAAAAGACCCCCAAGCCCCAAACTAGAAACTGAAATCTGCTTTTGGCCCCTGGTTAGGAGGTGCAGTCGTACACAGCAGCAGAGGAAATGCTTGACATTCTCATCATGTGAGCTGGGGCTTCCAGCCCTTTTGGCACTCTTATATGGGTACGTCTGAGATCTTTTTTTGCAGTTGTCATGTCAGGCTTCTTGTAGACGCAAATAGGGAACAGTGTAATGCCAAAAGCAACATGTTTCATCTTTCTGCTTTGGGTCATTCTGTAATTTGTATTTGCTGCTTTATGGCAGTTTTGAAAACAAGTTCCTAAACTCTTCTTCATATTTAGAAGTCAGGATAGAATACTAGTATCAAGTTTTACAACTCGAGTAAAAATAATATATTTTCAAGAAGCTAATCTGGATGCTTCTGAAGAGAACTACTTCAAACATTCAAAATGGTTTAATAAACTGATATACCATACTACAATGATGGATAGAAAACAAGATGTAAAGTCTGTTAAACAAAATTTTCTAATTACTGTGCTACTATACTCTGTGGGCAGTGTGGATATTCTTTACCTGGGTAGATCACGTGTGACAAAAAACTAAAATAGCAATCTCAATGCTGTTTCTTTTCAGAAGTCATGCACTTCATACTGCCATATCAGTTGAGGTGATACATGTTATAGTATACTTCAGTTTGTGACATCATTCTGAATATCTAGTCCTTACCATGGTGCATGCCACTGCTCTTAGCTTCCAGCTTGCAATAACTGCATATCTTCTGATGGAGCTTTGAATGTCCTGCGATGTAGGCATACCAGGTAGAAGGACAAACACCTTAAGCCTGGAACTCATCTTCTAGAGCTGAAGAGCTCTTGAGAGTTAAATGCTGTCAGTCTCCTTGAACTGGATCTGTCCCTGAACAAGACGCTGGCAGCTGCCAAGTCTGGAGTAAGAAAAGCAGTGTAAGGCAGGACTCCTCATCCCTCATCATGCAGTGTGTGTGTGGAGGGGGAGAGGAGGGGAGAATGAAAAGAGAAAGAAATACCCATCTCTTTTTCTCTGACATCTCCTCCTGGTGCGGAGAGTTAAAATGCTTAATGGATCAGCATGCTAAT
Organism: Bombycilla garrulus; assembly: GCA_013400315.1. Classification (NCBI taxonomy): domain Eukaryota; kingdom Metazoa; phylum Chordata; class Aves; order Passeriformes; family Bombycillidae; genus Bombycilla; species Bombycilla garrulus. Next base: position 248,094 of record VXBU01008805.1, read on the forward strand.
ACTGTTTGTTGTGTGACCTTAGGTGTGTTAAGCAAGAAACTGAGTATTCCAGGACAGTGGATATTTGGGAGAGCATACAGGTAACTGAGGGTGGATGGGACTCAGATCATGGCTCAGGGGCTGTTCCTGGGTAGCAGAGCCTTTACAAAGAAACATGTGATCTGACTGGTTCACTGATAGGTCTGAATTTCTTACAAAACATGATATATATATAACACCTAATGAATGACTCTGAGGCATAGTAGAAAATGAGAAGAGGAAAATGTTGCCATTTTCAATGTGTAAAGTGTGCTGATTTAGAACTGGTTTATAACTGCATAAAGTTTTTCTAACTTTAGCAAGATTTTCGTTCTCTAGGTGTGTGTTTGCTTAATCTTTTTCAAAACTCTGTGGGGTGTTGCTGAGATTCCTAAACCAGGTCTGTAGGAGCTAGCATCATATAAAGGGGTGGTACACACTGGTACTGCCTGAAAACAGTTTACTCTCTCCTTTGCCATTGTCTGAGTAAGCTGTTTATTGAAATGAGGTTAAATAAGACTCTGGCTAACCTAGTTAACAGTGCCTTATGTGGATTGTCCTGTATAGGAAACTTTGCTTTAGTACTGTGTTCTGCAGGTTCCTTACATTGCAGAAGAGTTTCAACAGATCTGCTCGGTACTAACGTGAAGTGAGATTAAGTGACACATAAAAACTGACAAAAAGCTGTAACTTCCCAATAACACAACCCGAACTTCCTTTGAATGACACTCTACCATTCCAATAATGTGAGTAGCTGTCCTACATGCAGACCAGAGCGGGAGTGCTCTTTGTAAGAAAGCCCTGCACTTTCTGTAAGCCGCCATTGGTTTGGTTCAGGAGGCTGCAGACAGAAAGTGTCTGTGTCTGACACTGAGTTTACACAGAGTCCTGCAATTGTGAAGAATTGATTTGCCACTGCACACATTCCAGTAATCTCTGTTTTTTCTTCTCAATCCTAGGGACTATTGCTGTAAAAACTACTAGCTCATTGACAAGGGGAAGAGTGCTTTGCTTTCTAGCAGAAATCTAGTCTGTCTTTACAAGCTGCAGTCCACAAAACTCACCACTGTGTGATCAAACATGGTTTCACATGAAGTCACTCAGGCACCTCTTTCCATCACCATGGTAGTTATTTCTTACTTTATGTTTTACATAACTGAAATTCAAACCTGTGGAATATGGAGCAAGAAATAAAACTTACTGTAATCATATTTTCTCTTAAAAGCCCAGTGGAAATCTGTGAATTATGGCTAGGTCTTCAGGATTGGCTCACCTGTGAACCCCTTGTGGCAGATCTTCCCCTTTTTTTGTTGTTTTTCTCCTCCCTCTTCTTCTTCTTCACCTACTAAGGGCAAAATTGTCACAGGCTACATACAGTTAAGGAACTTTTTGGGGAGTGCAAGGCTTGCTATGGAGTTGGAGGGAAAACTTAAAGGCAGAGGAAACCTGTCAAAAGGATAAGACAGCTGTATCATGTTTGTGATTTTGCTTATTTTTTGTGGTTTGGTTTTTTCGTCCTTTTTGTTTTGTAGCATGGTGTCTTGTTTTCTTTTGCTTAGTGAGGGCCTTTGTTGTTCTTTGGGGTTGTTTTGTTTGTTTGTTTTCAGGACTGAAGCAAAAATATCTCAACCTGTCTTTTGTTTACTATGCTATGTGTAGTAGATACAGACCAGAAGTCCTCATGGTCTTCCAGGGTTGCAAAAGTTGGCAAATGAGAGCTGAAACCTAAAGTAAACGTGAGGTATAGCCTAATAAGAATATGACATCGCTTTACATTTCTTTGTCAATTTTCCCACCGAAGAAGAATATCTGTCTTAAATTAAAAGAGCTGTTTGTGACCTGGCTCATCTGTGGGGAGGTATGTTCTCAGAATGTGCCTTTGATATGGTTTCTTTTCTTAAAAAAAAAAAAAATCAAAAACCGGCGAGCTGCTCTGTGCCTTGTAGTCCGGTGGTTTTGACCCATCCTGACTAAGTTGAATGAATTGATACTTCCTTTCTCATCTGTGTTTTGTGTAAACAATGACTGACCTAGTTTAGGCATTAAAATGCTTCTGGCTTTGAATCCCAAGTGGAATAGAGTGCTTTTGAGTTTATGGCCTGGTGAAAAGGCAGATTTCTGCTGCCTCGTGCCTTAAGGAGCAGCTCCTCTGTGTCCCTTCTCCGTCTTGCCTTGACAGGACATACTGTGTGTCCATGCTGTGACCTTGGGAGGGAATGCCTTAAGCTATTGGGGCCAACAAAGATTCTTTATTGACAAATTGTGATTCAGATGGCATTGTGAAGAAATTAGGCTTTTATCATTCTGCTGCTTGTCTCTCTCAGTCTGTGCTTTCCCTGTTTCCTGTACATGATTACTTTTGAAATTTATTAGATTTGAATAATTTCAATGAATAAGAACTTCAAAGATTCTGGAAGTACTGAATATGGACAGGTGACTGAGACTATACAGCAGGAAATCCACTTCAGTATGAGGCAGCAGAGAATCTGTGGGAGCTGGAGGACTGATAAAGAGAAGAATACTATTACTATTTGAACATCTAGAAAAGCTTCAGTTGAAACTGTCATAATCTTGAGTGCTACAGAATGCAGTTCTGAAATGAAGCCACAGGGAACCAGGCTTAGTAATTTCTGTGCTGATGAAGCTATGTGTTCTCTAGTCTGTTCTCTCCTGTCAAATGCTTCCAGTAAAAAAAAAAAAAAAAAGTAGTAATAATATGGTAGATACAGTAATTTGAGGTTCTAGATGCCACTAGGTGGCAGAACCCCTGCATTTATTTTGTGGATTTATTTCTGTGCATTGATTCTTCATCCAAGTATATTGAAAATACTTTTCAGCTGTTGTGTGATGAGACTAGACATCAGTAAAGATGTTTACATGCTATCCTAATTGGGCTCATATTGGCTGCTGTTGTGGGAAACATGGAGGGCTTGCAACACACTCTTATCCTTACTTGTTCCGACTGCTATTCCTTCTGAAAAGTTGCTACTCAAAGCAGTTGCTTGCATTTAGTTGCACTTAGCTGTCAACACAACTCGTTTGCTTTTTCTTGAGTCTGTTGTTAATAGATGAGACATGAGGAGATGACAGGGACATTTAAGAGGAGCACTTTGTAAAGAATGCAGTGGCAGGAACATGGAGATGGTGAGGGCTTTAATCTGTGGTAGACGGTGTCATTTTTGAGTATGGAAGCTCAGTGTTTTGGAATGACTCATTTCTGTTGGTGAGACCTTTGTAGCTGAGTAGTTATCAGCTGGGACATAAATGTGTCTTGAAGAATACCCATTAATGATTCTTTTCAATAAAGTTCCTCTTCTCTTAGTGCTAGTCTTTGATTGCAATGTGCTTGTCATCTATTCCTTGTGGGAGATCATTTTAGCTTTGTTTACTTGCTGTTTTGACTTATAGAGCAGCTGGGTTTGTGGCTGGAAACAGTTCAAGAATAGGGTCATTGCTGCCTCTATTTACTAGTAGAGGACTATGTAGTTGCTGGTTTTGGGGACTGGATAAATTCTGTAATTAGGTATGTTTACATGTTGCAACTGGGATACAGCCCTCATCTTGCTCTAGGGGGAACAGTGCTACTAAGGCAGGAGATATCCATGTCCTGGTGATCTGCTCATAAGTATGCCATCTCTTTTAAGGAAGATGTCTGTGAGTGCATGCTTAGTAATGAATCTGATAAATACTGTTTGTCAAATCTGAAAGCAATATGGGTCCGTTTCTTTTGGGGCTGGATTTAGGAACATCATGTAGATCTTTCAATTCGGAGTATTAAAACTGGCATGTCAGATTTCAAAGCAACTTGAATGGAGTTTTCAAAAGGTATTAGAATCAACTTCAATCTTTAATTCATCTGTTAATTACAATTAACACAATGTGATACCTACTCAGCATTTTGTATACTGTTGATGCTGTGCTGCATGAGGGCAGTTTTATTCAGATGTTTCTTACCGATATGAAGGGATAACAGCTTACTCTATTGGGTAAATATTTATTTTGCTCTTCTGGAATAATCACATGAATGAGAATCACCCTTTGAATATAGTGTCTTGGAGGAATTGTAGAAGTCTATTATTTCTCAGTAAGATTAAATAGAAGTTTGCATGCAAATAGCTTTTTCCCACCTCAGTTTTCTTTCAGTGCTCCAGTCAGCTGTGCAGTCTTCTTTACCTTTTTAGTACATTTACTGTGCCTACTTCTAACTATCTCTTCTCTAGCTACCCTGCATGAAATCATTCCTTGCTGATGATGATTTTCCTGGGCATGCCCACACCTCATGAATACCTCATTCCTTCCTTTATGCTCTGTGGATCTGCTCTGAACAGCTGAATAAGAAATGCAGGTGCTGTTGCAGCCGCTGTCCACTCTGCAGTACCACTTTGAGGATGTGATGGGGATATTTGTGAACTTGTGCTCTTGGTGGTAACTCTTGTTCTAGTCTGGACAAGGCAGCATGGCTTTTTTTTTAAAAGCTCTTAATTGGCACATATTTCTGAAGCTCGTTTGTCTTTACAGTTCCTTTTAAAACTACTAGTGTTAATTTGGAGTGTCTTTGTGGAATGTGTATGGAAGTGTTGAAGGATATATTGTGAAGGAAAGAAATTCAGCCAAGAGAAAGAGTAGTTTTTGGGAAGGTGCTACTTTGGCTGCCAGTCTTTTTATCATAAAAAGGTAAATTGAAATAATAAAAAGCCATTTGTTTTTAATTTAAATGTATCTTTAAAAATACACTATGCTGACAGAAAGGCCTGGAGCATCTTGGTGTTCAGAATAAAGCTTATAGTTTCTCTTTTGTATCCTGTTCATGTCATCGGCTCTATGTAATTTCTACTTACCATGGGTAGGTAGAAATACCCTGAATGAATTAATACCATGGGTGTCATTCAACAGGCTGTATTTGTGGTGTAACAGCCAGGGGTATTTATGCATAATATGCCTTCAGTTCCAAGTTATGCTCAAGGTATTTTCCTGCATCATACAGTAGGAAAGACAATATTTCTTCAAGGTTTGAGGTTGGTTGTTATAAATTACCTTATGTTTTGTTTTTCCTACTTTTAAGTAGTACTTTAAAAATTATGCATACAAAGCAATCTTCCTTTCAGAAAGGGTATTTGTTGACTCTGTGTTTTCCTGTGGTGTGTTGAAAATAGCTGATGGCTGGATTGCTGCAGCTTGAGAGCTCCGACACGGAAGATCTGTGTAAGGCCTGGTGGATCTTGCTACTGCCATTTGAGACAGTATAAACCTAGCATACTAAACTGATGATGAAAGCAAGTTTGTACTGATCAGATGAGCAGTGGTGTCTGGATGTAACGTCCCAATTTTGTTGACTGTTTGGAAGCGGTGTTGACTCCTGATGAAGCTATTGCAGTGAGGTAGAGAGAAAATAAATTCCTTAAGCAGCTTTGGCAGACCTGAGATGCTGAAGAGTTCATTGTTAGTGAAGAGGGTTACTGAAAGGAAATATGGCGGGTGTGTGGAGACACTGAAAATACTACAATTCCAAGGATATCTGTGGAGTGTGCATTAAAAACAGCACTGTTAGGGATAATGGTGTAGTTCTGTCCTATTGATGAGACAACGACTAATACTGAAGAGATGCTCTCCTGTGTGGTAGAGATCTTGCATGGGGTCTTGACGGGTTTTTGTTCATAGAGAGAAGAACTGGAAATCCACCAGGAGGGAAAATATCTTGTGTAGCTCATCAGCCTTGGGTTATGTTAGACCGTGTTTTAAAATATTTGAAACACTGTGTGATATCTGCCTGTGAGATTGGGTGACGCTCTCAGAAAGAGGCTTGGTTTTAAAACACTGTTTTGTCCTGATGTATAGGGTTGTACTGAGGCTGTATGAATGCAGTGAGCTTTATTTAGAAATTCCTGAGATGATAATGATGATCCTTTTAGTCTTCCTGAAACAAGATGCAGAGAAGACTGACAGTGCTTGTTTTAATGTCCAGATTGTGGCTGTGGTTCGAATGAATTTTCTGCTGCTTCTGTGAAGAAATTGAATTTCATCCTTGCAGTTATTTTCTTCATTTCACAGTAGATGCAATTGCTAACTGGGATGCAAATGTTTTAATTCTCCAGTGTAGCTTTATGTGGGATATTCTTTTTCTGCTTATTTACAAGTGTGTCTGGGGAGTGATGCATTGGTCTGATCTGTCTTGTGCCCCTTAGGGACCTTGGGCTGTTGTTTTCAGAGGGCCTTTGTGACTCTGCCGGGCCAAGAAGCTGGGCAGTAAGGTTCTCCAGAGATGTCACACTGTGTTAAGTGAATTAGATTTGGACTGTGCAGCCAGTGTTTCTTACCAGCTCCAGCATGATCCTTTTTAGCAGGTGGATTAAGTCTATCAGCTCTGCAGTCCCTGGCTTCCATCAGTCTTGAGCCTGTGGATTCGTTGGCACTGGAAAAGGTAAGTCCCTTAAAAGGGAATTTTCTTTGGAATAAAACCACCCTGTCAAACCCAGCCTCACTTTCAGTTAATATTTGAAGAGGTGATTGTAAGAATTAGTGCTGTGTATTTAGCCATTTATTACTAATTCTGCACATGCCAGATTACCATAACTTGGAGCATAGCTCTTGTGTTCCTCAGTGTGACTTTTTGAGTCTGACAAAGTTCTGCTGGATCCGAGGGGATTGCAGAGTGCTCTAGCGCAGTTCTGTGGCTTTTCCTTGTGTGGTCCTGTTTGGACAGGGTGCGAGACAAATTACAGACTGCAGTTGCTGGCACTGAGCATCTGCAGAAGCTACTGAAGGATGCTCTCACTCATCTTGCTCTGCAGTAGTGCAGCTGCAGCTGATCCAAAGAACTGTGTAAGAACAAATGAGTTGAGCAGGAGCCATGCCTTCCAAATGATTTGAGGCACTCTTCTTGTGTAGGTGAAAGTGCTGACCTCTTTCCAGATTATGGTACAATTACCTTCTTTCAAGTGCAATAAGTGGTCATTGCCTTCACTGCCCCGTTAAGACTTAGCAAAAGGAATGTTAAGTATATGGATGTTTGATCTGTGGAAAACATTAAGTATCTCTTGGGTAAAGTCAGGTCATACAGCTTTCTCTCTCTTGCTTAGAAGTTCATCAACAGAATGTGGTTCTTAAGGTTCAAAAATGACGTGATTGAGATTTCCACTGTCTGTGGTGTAAGAGGATATCTAGATATTTACAATTCTTAGTGTTCCACAGTGAACATTGTGCAGCACTGGAAGGAACGATGACCATTGTCTGAGTCAACTCTCCTGCCCCCACTGCAGATCTTGACCACACAGGAATTCAAATGCATTTCAGTTTTTGTTTCTTAATCTATGGGACTTGAAATAGCAGTTAAACAGAGGGAAGAGCATTAAGAAAATAGTAATGGAGCAAGAATTTAAAAACTAAGGAAGAGGGATAGATGTTAAAAACTGTTTCTGGCTTGCTTTCTAGACAATAATGAGAGATTTTTGGTTTCTAGTTCATTTGAAGCATCTCTGCAGAGGATACTGAATTTGTCTTGCCATATTTCCATCCTTTTTGCTTGGAAAACAGGTGCTGAATCATGAGCAAGCATTCACTGGAAATTACAGTCTTGGTGCGCTGTAGTTTTCACTACTGAAGCTTCTGATGTAGCAAATATGAATTGTTGCAATCCATGTTACAGTGTAGGTAGCTTGACTTGGAAATTTCCTCTTGTGAAGTCAACAAGTGTGATGGTAACTGGCTCTCTCCTACTTTTCTCACTCATTTTGCTGTTACAGTTTTCTAACTGTAGTCACTTTCCTTTTTACATGCTAATATTTGTGTTGACTTTTTCTCAGCTAGCTGATGGAGCTTTATATTCTTACATTTCACTTAACTTACCTCTAGGATTAACATTTTAGGGAGAAGTTCATTGTTCCTGATAACAAAATCCTTTCTCTTCTAGTCAAGACATCTGCTTTGTTCTGTGCTGTATTCCCCAGAAACTATGAAATGTTCACACTTCAATATTATGCTAAAATTGCTCCTTGCTAATTGCATGTGGAAGTACAGGATAAGTTTTTATCACTGTTTATAATACTTTCATTTCTATACTTTCATGGTAAAGGGGGAAAAAAATCTTAACTGTGTTTTTAGATGTTAGTAATGACAATTTTTAAAATTGTATTTAACTAAAAAAAGCCCCCAAAGCAATAAAAAAATCCTGAAACATCCCAAAATGAAAAAAGCCCGATAGTTGGACATGGTAGGAGAAGTGACAACTACTATCTTTTCCTTTCAATGTCTTCCCTCTAGAGAAGAGATGGAATCTAAACTGCATTAATTTTCAGTATTTTACTCTTGCATAGTCATGTTTAGGTTCTCTACTATTATGCAGCTTGCCTGTGTGCCAGTTAGATGAGACTGAAAAAAAAAAAAAACAAGTCAACTTCATTATTTTCCTAAAGTTTCAGGTTATATAAGAGGCAGGTTACTTTTCATAGGTCAGCAGATATATAACAAATACTATGAAAGCCAAGTGCTTGGACAGCTTCCTAACATTTAAGTGTGGTGGAAATTTCCTTAGTTGCTGTCTTCAGCTCAGAAACAACTTCACTCTCATGCTTTCACAGCATGCTTGTCCTTTTAACATGAAGAGGAGTAACATAAATGGAAGTGCTCAATATTGACTCTTGCTAGTTCTTTTTAATTCTTGTGTGAAGTATTTCTTCCTTAAGATTTATTTCTTTTTGGATTTTGGAAATAACTTCATTAATAATTGTAGCAGACTGAAGAGTCCTTTAGCTTTTCCAATCACTTTTGGAATATGAAATATTTAATGTGAATATTAAATAAATCTCAAATTTTCTCTCTTTGGTAGTTCTCCTCTTCCCTTTCTCCTCACTTCATGGACAAACCCTTGGCAGTTGTAGTCTTCACCTGTAGTATTTCTACCACTGCTGGAATTCTTATTTCTCTTGACACATTTATACAGATGTAATTATTTTTTGTGATTCCACATTCATAACATTCCTATTACAGTGGGCTCCCATTAGTTTTTAGTTGCCACTATTGATGCTGTTTTATTTAATATTGGGAGTTTTCTGTTATAACATACCTATAATTTTATTCACTGAAAAGAATCCTGTTTGCTTTATGTATTTGTGTATATAATGTATATGATTTCAGATTATCTGTTCTTACATTCTTGTCAATTGACATATTGCTGACTGAATTCCAAAAAGTTAATTTTAAAAAGTATCTTTTAAATAGTATCTAAAGTCTCAGTTAAAAAATAAAAGGACTGTCTGTCCCTGTAAGATTTGAAGAGCAACACTAAAATATTTTTGGAGTAATATACTATTGTACTCAGCCTCATTCCTGTCACTGCATTGCCTGCCTGTTGCCTTTTACTTTCAAAGCTGGTGGTACAGGTAAACACTTCAAAGATTGAGGAAGAGGATGCACTTGAGCTCCCCTCAAAGCACTTTAGAGAGGAAGTACAACTGACTCATCAATGAAATTGTCTATACAGCAAATGCTGGTAAGTGTACCAAATGAACTGAAAAAACATTGTCTATGGTCTTTTAATTTTAACATTCCTGTAATAAGACTACTGTTTAGATGAAAATGTATGTTTGCTTTTCGAGTTGAATGATGCTAAGTTAATCATTCTGTCTTTAGTACATCTCTTCTCTCATCTTGGATCTAGAGTTGTCATTTCTTTCAGACAATATGTTACTTTCCCTAGCCTGCTACCTGTCTTGACTGGCTTTCTTCCTTACAATATATTCTCCTGTTCCTTTCACAGGAAGACTATTTCTCAGCAGCAGCTCTACTTAACCACATACTTAAAGCACCACCTTTTTTTGGTGGAGGGGGAAAATGCTTCCTACAATATCCATGGAAGCACATATGAAAGTGTCTTAGATCTGCACTTAAGTCTTGCTGTTTATTTGCTAACTATCTTGAGGGCTTGTTACACTCAAACAATTTTGAATCCTTCTGTAATCGGATTTGTCTCTAAGATGTAGGGGATACGTGATCTGATAATAGCTAGGTGAGTGTCAGCTGATTAAATTCTAACTGCTCTTGACCACATGCTTAGCTTACTGCAAATGTAAATTCAAATTTCTACATTTAGTTGGAATTTGCAGTTGGGACTGTGTGCCATTTCTGGTCACCGATTGGCTCATAAGTGCTCTTGTTTTAAGACAAGGCAATATTAACATGGTTTGTATAGCATAATTTGTGTTCTTGATATCACTGGAAGTGGAAATTCAAAATTTGACCATTACTATCCATCCTTGATTTCTATTCTCATTGTATTTGCTTTATACACTACTGGTGCTCTACATTAAACTTTCGGTTTTCTGGTTTTTTGTTTTGTCAGCTGAAGAAAGTCCTTCAGTAATACAATAGATTTTTGTAGCTTCTTTTAGAAAAACTTTCATTGTGGTAGTTTCCTGGAAAAATTTACACAGGCATTTTCAGATGCTTTGTGTTTTGTTTGCTCTGAATTGATCCTCCATACCCTCCTTACCCCTACCCCCCCCAAAGTTCCAAATACACTTTTCTGTTAGTTAATTCTGTCAAATCCAGATACTTCAGATGCATAGTTCTGAGTAGCTTCTGGTGTTAGAAGTTTGTGATTGACTGAAACATTTTGCACAAGTTATGCTTAAACCATTAATTATTTTATTGCATGAGACCTAGAACTTCTGTGTACTTTTATTTTTTTCTTTCCTTTTTTGGGGAAGCTGCATGTAACAGACTTTCCATCAGTATAGGGTGGAATACTTGTTTCCCTTCATTGTTTTCAAACATGGCTCTTAATGGCTTGAGAGACTCACATCTCTGCTTGCTTCTCTTATAAACTTTGCTTGTATTAACAAAAGCAAAAATGCTTTCTGAAATACTAGTTGTCCCCTCTGCTGCACAGCTGTTGAGAACTCTCATAGCACCTTACTTGTATGGTGCTGTGATTCCTGGTAAAGCTTTTCCATATTATAATTAGTGATGTAGTTAATAGTGAACCTTAAGAAGCAAACAGGCCTACTTAATTTTTTTATTAAACATTCATAGAAACATCTGTTAACTCCAGCAAGGACTGAAGCAAATGCCATGCTGTCTCCAGGTAGTATTTTGGAGCTTAAGGCTCTAAGGGGCTTCCATCACTCCAAGTTAGTTTTAGCTATGAGACAGAAAAATTCAAGGGACAGAAAGCTTGAAGCCATCTATTTGAATACTGAGAGACAGATGCTGCTTCACAAAAGTTCTCTTACAAACTGCTCTTGTCCTGAAATGCCTGTCTTCAACACGTGAAGTGATACCAGACAAGCGTCAATGTGTGTACATCAGTTTTGTTAACCTGCAAAGGAACTGAAAACTGAAATGGGATAGAGTAAGAAATTCAGTGATGCCTGTTGATTGGAACTTTGACTAAAGAAAACCAGGCAGTGGTGTGACCAAGAATTGAATGATTTAGATATGAAAACAGAAGAAAGAATATAAATAGATGATAAAGTTGACAGGTTAAGGTCTTTGTGAGTATCAAAGAAGAAAGGCTGAGGTGTGATGGTTGCTGGTGTGGTTCACAGGAAGGTGTAGGAATAGAGGTAACAAGAGAGGTGTTAAAAACATAACCGAAGAAGATAACTGAGTGTGTGTAAGCTATGTGCAGTTTTGAGAAGAGGAAAAGAGTGAGGGTGAAGGCAGTAACTAAATAAAAGCCTAGCTCTGTAGCTAGGTGAGGGTAAGACAGTCTTGAGAAGGCTGCAAGATGCTTGAGCTGCTTGAGAGCGGTTGAGAAGAATGCCTGTCACTGTGAGTGGAAGAGTGTCACTCTGAAGCAAAATTATCTTACTGGATGATGAATCACTGACAGGAAAAGTACAGAAGATATAACTGAGCAAAGTGCAGGGTATTAATTCTCTGGGGCAGAAAGGTCAGCTGTGGGTTTGGAATTTAAGGGCTCTCTTTGTTTTTGATTTTGACAGAAACATGACATCTAACAGGAGTGATATTGCCATCCTGGAAAGTCCCTGTAGTGTTAAATACCTGTTGAAGGGCTTTTGGCAGCCTCTCGGTTTACAGATGTGTTCAGAGAGCATTTGATAATATAGATACTGAGTAGTAGCAAGGTGCAGTTTGTCAGGGTGAAGAGCTGCAGTATTGCCCACTTGAAAACTTGTTTTTCTTGGTCAATGCATCTGTGTGAAGAAATGTTCCTTCTGTTATTGTAATTAATATATTGATGGACAGTGAGTGAGTGGGAGTAGCACTTAAAAGCAATGTTAGAAGCATTGGTTAGGTGTTTGAAGGTGTTTTGAGCACTTTGTAGAGTACCTACTGGGTCAAGATTTTTGATTGCATTGTGTGGGTTGAATCTTCATTGCCCTGGGATATGGAGATGTTATTTTTAAACCTGCTGGTTTAAACCTTCATGCCTAAAGAGACATGTTTTATTAAGCTTTAAAGTTTTGGAAGTATTCAGCTTCTGACTTCAAACTGGGAATCTTTAGCTGCTCTTCCGTTATTCTGGCTAATCCCATATGCAAAGGTTCTTCATTTTCATAGGGGTATTGTGTGTGTTTGAATGGTAGCAAGATTGGGTACACTTCTATGTTTCTTCTGTTCTTACACAAGCATCATGCTTGTTTCGTTCCCCATTTAATGTAACTCCTAACTTTCCTTTGCTGTGGTTTCTCTGCTTGTATTTTGCTGGTGAAGGTTTTACCATAATTTTGATTGAGTGGTTTTTAAAGCACCGTGTGAAAAATATGGAGGTCCAAATGTGAAGATCCATCTCTTTTTCTGGAGAACTGAATCGATGACCTTTTCATAGAATCAGAGAGTCACCAAATGGTTTGGGTTGGAAAGGACCTTAAAGATCATCTATTTCCAACCCCTCTGCTCTGAGCAGGAGCAACCATCCAAGCTGGCAGTGAACACTTCCAGGGATGGTGCATCCACAGCTTCCCTGAGCGACTGTTCAAATGCCTCACCACTCTCGCTGTAAAAACTTTCTTTCTAATATCTGATCTAAACTTACTCTCAATTTAAAGCCATTCCCCCTTATCCTGTCATTACATTCCCTTCTTAGTTGTACCTCTCCATGTTTCTTGTAGTCACCCTTCATGTAGTCTGCAATTAGACCACCCCAAAACCTTCTCTTTTCCAGACTGAACAAACCAAATTCTCACAGCCTTTCCTTATAGTAGAGGTGTTCCATCCCTCTCATCATCTTTGTGCACCTCCTCTGGCCTCAATCCAACAGGTCCATGTCCTTCCTGTGCTGGGGCTCCCAGAGCTGGATGCAGGGTTCCAGGTGGGATCTCAGGAGAGCAGAGGGGCAGAGGCCCTCCCTCCCTCCCCTGCTGCCCACACTGCTCTGGATGCAGCCCAGGACACGTTTGGCTCTCTGGGCTGGGTGTGCCCATGGCTGGGTCATGTCCAGCCTCTCATCCACCAGCGCCCTCAACTCCTCTTCAGGGCTGTTCTCCATCTGTTCATCGCCAGGCTGTGTTGAAACCAGGGGTGCCCCAACCCAGGTGCAGCACCTTGCACTTGCTCTTGTTGAACCACATGAGATTCCCATGGGCCAGCTTCTCCAGCCAACATTTTGAGCTATCCCTGTGAGTATCCCTCCAGGAATACTCCTTGGCAGTCTGTAAAGAAGAGACTCCATTCCTTCAACTTTTTCACCTTGGTGTTGGGGTATTTTTTGAGCCATGCTTACCTTAAGTGAAGTGAGCTTGACAGGTATCTCAAGTCAATAATTGTAACACATGTAACTTCATTGATATATTGTCTTTATTTGACACACAGGATGTTTTCTGTGGTTTAAATTTTTTGTCAAATAATGACATTTTTTCTCATTTACTATTGTTTGTCATTTCACCCCTCTTTCCTAGGTAGCTATAGTTCCTGGATGCTTACAACTACATGTAACATTATGGACAGAGCTAAAATAGAAAAAGCTGGGTTTGGAGGCTTTTGAGTTATAGAGTGTCTTCTATAAATGACAGTAAAATGTGATTGTACTTGAAAACTTTGTATCATTTGTGGAATCAGTGAGTTATTTTTAATTCTCAGCTCCTAAAAGATGGAGTTTCAAATATTTTATTTAGGGGAAACTTTCTTGTAAAGAAAGTTAACATCAGGGAAGTTGGACCTCCAAGAGAAAGATTATCTCATTCTTGTTTTCTCTTATCATCTTATGTGTCATCACATCAACCTCTCGTCTATAGCTAAGCTTTTTATTCCTCCAAGTTTCACAAAGATTGCTTCAAATGTGATAATGCCAATAACTTTGGCAGCTGAGATGCCTGTCACATTTACTTTAAAAGGCACGTTTTTTGATAAAACAGTTGTAATACTTGTAAAAAATATGTTAGAAGCATGAAATCTTATGACAACTTTGTCATGTGTCCTCATTTTAGACAGGTAAATTGTCTTAAATTAGTTCACACAGTCCCTAAAAACAGTGTTTTGCACTAGTCAATACATTTTATATTCCTCCTCTTCAAAGACTTCTGAGAATTAATAATTATTTGCCCTCTGTACAAAGATTAGATTAATTTTGCAGATACTTTCCTAAATTCCGACAAAAGGAATAGGTAAGTATAACATGCTTGTCCAGGCCCTTTTTAAAAAGCTGTGTGTCTACAATGCAGTCAGAATTTACTGATACTGATACAGACAGAATAGCTTAATATAGAAGTGATGCACAGAATCTTTGTGTGTGATCATTCTCTGGAGGTTGCATTAGTAGAGAAGCATAAATCCTTTTGTATCCTTTCTCTACAAAGGACAGTAGTCGGTGCAGCTAAATACTGCAGACAGTTGGAATTTTTGTTGCCTAATAGCACAGGCTCCTGCCATAGCAGAACCAGTAAGTGGCCGTAATAGCAATAAGTTGTATTCCTGTGTAACTTGCTACACCTCATTAAGCTTCAACAGTTCCCTTAGTGTTTAGATTACACAGGTTTGGATGCATGCCTCAAGTATGCATTTGGCCTCTGGTAACTGTTTCTAATCTTTTCTCTCTGATTTCTTCAGCAGAGTTTCCTATGAAAGAAAGGTGTGGCAGGGGAGAAAGAGACATGAACAAGCCAATGCTTCTCTCTAGCCTCCTAATGCATCAAGCAATTTCTTTCCTTTTTTTCTTCTTCATTATGAGTTTTTCTGGATTTTCACATGCAGATTAGATATCCATGGTATGGAGATGTGACTGAGATAAAAGTGCACAGGCTGGTACTTCCCTGATGACGTTGATTGACAATTCTTTTGCTTCCTGGTAGGTGGGAGCCATAACTCTTAGTATAAGGACTCTGTTGTAGGCTGGAGGAAGAGAAAGACTGCAATAAAAAGGATAACTGGTAAGTAACACTTATCCCCCTCCCATAAAAATCCCCCCAGTTTATGGCAATTTTTCTGAAAAAAAACCCCTGTTTGATTCTGGGTGAAAAAGGCCCATTCCTGAGGCTTCCCAGAAAATGTTCTATATTACCTAGTGGCATATCTTAAACTCTCAAAACGTCAGAGTAGCTAAGAATAGTTGTTTCAAGTTTTGAGGGTGCAAAGGGCAGTCTCAATATAAAAGGCTTCAGAGTAGCAGGTATTTCCAGTCTATTTCTGGATTAAAAGTGCTCAAATACAATGTTAGGAAGTGTATTAATTTTTGTTGCGGTTGAACTTTATATTCTGATCTGTCAAAGAGAAGAGCATGGTTTCCCTGCAAAGGGAATACAGACATTTCAAAGCTATGCCTTCTGTTTATCTGTACAGCATTTTGATGTAGGTAGGCAAATATATGTTCATTAATTGAATTGCCTCTGATATGTGTTTGGAGTGATGTGTTTTGCTCTAATACTCTTAAAATCTCTGAAATTTCTGGGTGATGGTAAACTAGACTTGAGGATGGACTACTTGCTGTTTGGATATTGGTATACATAAATCCCAGTAAAATAGCACATGTATTTGTAACCAGAGGAAGAGAAGGGTGGAAAAATGACAACTGTCTGTCTTGTCCACCTGTGCTTGAGCAAAATGAGTGGTGCCACTTAAAATCGGTATTGTGTTGCCATTAGTATAGCCTTGAAAAGCAGGTGACTTTGCAGTAATTTGTGTTGAAAATTATTCTCAACTTCTTGATGCAGTGTGATGAAAATTACTAGTTTACTTATAGCATCAACATTGTAGCTTTTTTTTGGTGTTAATTTTCAGTGCATGAGTGTGATTACTGTGCCAGAGCTGGCACTAAAAATTGCTGGAGAGGTTTCAGGAATTGTCCTGATTGCCCTTGGCCACCTGATAAGTTTCCTAAGGTATTAGAAGGCAATGATAGCACATAGTAAAAAATCTGGTCATAGTAAACAGGGAAAGTTACAGTGCTTTAGAGGGAAATTTTGCAGTAGTTTTGCAGGTGTAATCACAAAACCAGGTTGTGGAATGCCCATTGTTGGAACAGTGGCTGCCATCCTTCTGAGTGGGCAATGAGCTGGCATAAATTTGTGTTTTTAGAACATAAGTCTCCAGAAGGCCTTGAGAAGAGTTGGTAAGGTTGTTATGCTGTGACAAAGAAATCTGCTTAGACAAATAATTTTTTACATTATTTGCTAAAATCTGCATGGTAATAAAAAACAAGCTATGGGTGAAGCAGGAGGATGGATGGGTTACAAATGAGTATCACATGAGTTTGCCTTAGGATCTCGAGTATGCAGGGATAAATGGTTCCTTTCTACAGGATAGAATAAAGCATTGTTATGAATTAAAATTACTGTCCCTTGCATTTTTCAACAGTACTTTAACAAGAATGGGAAACATTGGAAAATGAGACACACTTTATTTGTTACTGGGTTTTTTGTTAAATATGGAAGTATAAACTAATCTTATAATCTTTGCAAATGTCAAACTTTTACTTGACCTCCAATTACATGGAAGCATTGCCTTCAAAGGGTTTTACTTAAAAAGAAAAATCAGTTGATGATTCATACTTTAATACTTCCCTTGGTTTAATTGTCATCAACTTTGCAAGCTAGAGTTATTTTTGGCAACATTACCATGCTGCCAGTGATTTTCACCCTTCATGCCTTGAAGGCATATTAGTATTTTAAAACCATGTTAATCAGATTTTCTTAACTTCAGCTCTCTATGTATGTAGTCTGCCAGCTCGGCAAGTATAGAAAGACAAAATATATGAAGTTTTCTGTAAGTATGGCAGGGTCTCTCCTAAGACCTTTGAAATAGATATATTCTTTCTGCTTCAGTTTCTTAATCTGACAAACCACTATGTATCTCTGTGAGCTTAATAAAAATTAGAGGGTGATCATGTATTTTAGTATCTCTAATAACCAAGGCAGTTGAGGCTAAAGTGTCAGGCTTTCTGGGCTCTGAAGATAAATGGAGTTATCCCACAGTTGATTTTAGTGGACAATTACATTTTAGTGAGGTTATTGGAGAAAGTACTAGAAAAGAAAGTACTGAATTAGTACTGAGAACTTACTGGCATCTTCTTGGAGCTATTAAAAGTCATAAGTATTTAACTTGTATCCACTTTCAGATGTCTTGAAACACTTTGGCTACATGTGTCAAGTAGAAGGTGTGTTAAAGGCTGGCGCATAGGTGTTTAGCCCTTAGTTCGCTGTTCATTTACACAGTGACCCTTTTACAAACAGTTTGTCTCTTGTGCTGATGCTACTGGGGGAATGTCCATTAATAGTTCTAGCTGTAAACAGCATTGATTTTTGCTTTGATATATCTAGTTAGTACCCATACCATCTTGCTGCTTCTGATTGGGAACAAGGGACTTGATAGTCAGCTGCAAGCAGAAACTGGTTCAATGCAAGACAGGTCCTTTTCTTTCTTTTCTCACTTTTCTTAGAAAACATGAGAAGTCTGCTTAATTGCTTTCTTCCCTCTTCCTACTCCTCTGAGTCGTTCAGAAAATGTAGTGGTAATATTCTTGCAGGTTTCTGTGCAGCTTCTATTTCCCATTCCACTTGTTCCTTTACAATTTGGAAAAGTGGCATTTCCCCACTCTGGCAACAGCTGATTTACCTCCTCAAAGGAATTATGTGGATATAATGAATAACTTGTACTTATGTGTGAAATTTCCCATATGGAGATAATTAAAAGACAATAACTTTAAAATAGTGTTTGATCTGATGTGGAAATGCCATAGTTATTTGTACTCCATTGCATGTACAGGGAACCATTAGCAGTCTGACTAATAATTGATACCTTACAGGTGATTATAGCTAATGGTGATTGTTAAAAATTATGCATAGACCATAAAGAGGGAAAAAATACTCAGAGACCAGAAATTGCTTCAAATGTGTTTCCTACTTAGAGTAAAGGAAAAAAGACAGTGACTTAATTAGTAAAAAATTGTAGAATCAGAGATAAATAGTTTTGCACAAAGTAGTAGGAAATAGTTGGTGAGTGATATGGAATGAGAAGTAATGCAATGTGATTTAAAAAAACAAAAAAAAAAAAAAAAAAAAAAAAAAAAAAAAAAAAAAAAAAAAAAAAAAAAAAAAAAAAAAAAAAAAAAAAAAAAAAAAAAAAAAAAAAACCCAAAAAAAAAACCCAAAAAAAACCCAAAAAAACCCAAACAAAAAAAACCCCTAACCCTGAAGTCCTAACTGATGAAGCATGCAGCCAACTTCCTAAGAAACAAGAAATGCCCACTGTAAGCTAGTACATTGGGCTGAAATGATGTTAGTACAAGAAGAATCTCACACAAAACCCAGAAGATTGTTTAGAGCTAAGAACTAAAATTTTGTAATAACTGAAATAGTGTTTTGAAAGTGTGATGTTTGCAGGCTGCTTTCCAGGCAGACAGATTTGGTGTTTGACCACCCTTCTGTGGACACATTTTCCACGTGTTGAACTGGAGTGGCACTTGCTGCAATTTGTGACTCTGTCATGCCTGCTCTCCCACTTGCCATCTCTCTGAAGAGTTGTGTGCTGCTTTCTTTGTAGCTCCAGTCAGGCACTTGGAGTCAGCAGTGAGAGCAGCACTGCCAGTAAGGGGTCACCTGCTGTCATCAGGGCTGTAGCCACCGTGCTTTGAGGCTGGTGGTCTGTGTTATTTGCTCACCTTGCATTCCACCTGTCCAATCAATTTCTCCTTTTGGTTGCAGAGGTGTTATGGTGGACCCACGTTCAAAGTTGCATTAAAGTCAAGTTGAATGACATCCACTGCTCTCCCCTCATCCACCAAACCCGTCTTTTTGTTGTAGGCAGTGATGAGGTGTAATTCCAGCAATGGTGGCTGTTCTGAGTCACTTATTTAATGTACCCAGAAGTAGCTTCCACAGTGACTAGCTCTGTATTATTATTCTGTACTCAGGAACTCTCTAAGTCCAGTTTGCTCTTAGATGTCTCCAACTTTACATTTCTCAATCCTGATACAGCTCTTCATCCTCATGAATGTGCAGTGGCAGAGAGCCAGGAACACTGAAAATAGACCTTATCAGGAGAGACTGAGGCAAAGGAGACATAAAGTAAATCAGCCTTTCCCATATATTTTTGCTGCTAGGTCTTCCTTCCATTGGGTAGCTGCTCATGCTTTCCTTAATCTTCTTTTTGCTGTCATTGTAGTCGTCCCTGTGGTTTTTGCCCCCAGAACCCGTTTCAAATACAGCTTTGGCTTTTTTAATGTCATCCTGGTGTGTCTTAGCAATTGTCTCTGAGTAGCCCAACTCTGCATGCACTTTATTTTGAACTATATATAAAATTACCCAGGAAGTGCCTGGGAAAGGTTGGGTTAACTTAAGCTGTTCACAGACATTGGTTATTGTATACTGAATATATGAACTGGTCTACACTGTAGACTGAGGAAAAACTTGACCCTTTTTTACAAGGACAGCAAACTTTAATAAATGCTCGGTTAGCTGTCTTTCAGGTACACAAGAACAAGGAAAGAGGCTTTTGTAAAACTCAGCATTAAAATTTCAGTGAAAAGCATTATCTGTCTTTCCTCCCAAAATATTATGATACACTGTCTTCCTTGATGACATTGTATGGAGAAAAATATGCATGGTTGAAGTACACTTAGGAGCTTTAGAAAAGCAGCATTTGATAAATTTTAAAACAAACAAAAGGCCAAATGATGAGCATTTTGGAGTTACTTGCTTAGTACCAGTCCTAATTGGATTGGTTTTGGCATTGACAAGATATTGGTCTTATTCCAGTATATGTGAAAATCTATGAAAGAAGATGACAGTAGTTGTCTATAAGTTTAAGTATCTTTTCATTCTTTCCTAGTAAGTTCAAGCATTCAGAAAGTGCTAAAAACTGTTTTGAACAGAAAATGTGCTATATGTGATGAGGGCAAGCAAGAGAGTGATGTTGTGCCTGGATGTGTGACTGACAAACACCACAGGACAGAGCAGCACTTCCCACAGTCAGTTGCTCAGCAAAAGGTTCAGATTAAAGCATTTTTGTGAGGCTTCTGCCATGGAAATTTACCACCTTGTGTGTCCACTTGAGGGAAGAATTCTGTGCTTAGTAGCTCTTCTTCCCTTTGATTTTTTTTTGCATTGACTTGGTGATCTGTAGTCTCCTCATTGTTTTCATTGGCTATAATTTACTGCAACAATTCTTCATAGTTGCTTTATTAAGTAGGTGATGGGAGCTGTATAGGTGGTTCATGAGTCATAAAATGTCAAACAAGATAGGAAAAAAGGGTGGCAAAACCAGTGAGTTTGTTTTTATAATGTTGACAATTATTCACTTTGCTCTTCAGGAATACCAAGTTATTAACTCTTGTTTTACACAGACTTCTTAATAATAATAAAGCAGGACTTCAATTGCACCAGAAGCTAAAACAGAGGTATTGGAGAGCACCATAAGTATAATGAAGGGCAGTGCTAGATGCTAGAATGTTGAAGGCTGGAGTACCAGTACATTGGGATACTGTGTCGTGTTAAAATAACGGATTTTTTATTGCAATCAGTTCTGAAAGTGGTAGGATATGTATTCACGTATCCACATGATTGAGTTGTGCAAGAAGTAAAGTGTATAATAATGTCCAGAGAAACCATGAGTTTCTGACCCTTTTTCTGCTTATATTTTGGAGGGAGGCAAAAGAGAAAAACTTGAAATCATTATGGAGGGGGAGGGGAGACTAAAAACTGATTATTTAATGAAGAGTGTAACGACTGAAAGTCTATTGGGATACAGTTGAAAGGGCATACTGTAATTAGGTAATTTGATGACCTGGAATAAAAGATCTTCCCTGAAGCTCTGCTGAGAGTCAAGGTTTTCATCTTCCTTCCTTCACTAGTTTTGCCTCTTTCCAAATAAAAATACATGGCATCTATTCATATTGAGATTTCATAAAGAGGCATTTTAGGTCTGGTAAATCATAATTGTTACTTCATATGTCTCCTACTTTTTATAATCAGTATCTTGTAGCAATCTCTTCTCACAGAGAAGTAAATGCAGGTTTTTGGAATTTCTGAGCTCACTGAGCTCCTTTTTAAAGCAAGCATGTTTCAATGTGTGTATCAGTCATATTTTTAGGATGTGAAAGAACAGTTTATGCTGTTTAAAACTTTCTGGCTTGGACTGTAACATAGTCAGATCTAGCAGTAGCTTACAGGAAAATAAGGTTCTGGAAACTGCATTATTCAAGGGAATTTGTCACTTTATTTTTACTATGTCCTTAACATTTAGTTTTTCATGCAATTACATTGCTTGCTAATTATAAATTCCTGCTTCTGTGGTTTCTTAAGATGAGCTCTTAAGATTTTAATTGGTAGTTCACCATCTTAAAATCATACTCCAATTCTTAGTTTCTAAATATTTGGAAGAATATTATGAATGGAAGGAGAAATATTTTCAGCACCAAGTGGAACATTTTTGAGAGGACATGCCAAGACAATGGAAAAATGCTTAGTACACATTTCAAGGATTCTCCTATGACGTTGCTAATCATGTCAGGCTTCAGCTTGTGCTGCAGTACAAATATAAAGAGTATAGTGCTGTCTATAACAGGTTTAACTCTGAAATAGTAGAAATTAATGAAATCCAGACACCTGTTTCTTGGATATTACACTAAGAGAAGGAGAGCTCCTATATTTGGAGTAGTAGTTCCAGCAGAGTTGTTATTCCTCATCTCCTACATAATTTTAGTTGATAGAATTCAGTGTACTTTCAGGTTACAGCATTTTCCAAGATCAGATTCTTGTATCAAGCCAGAAGATCCCATCCGATCTGACCTCCAGTTTAAAATGACAACTGTAATTTTAGCCAGTGAAACTTAATTGAAGAGATTAATAGCAAGATTACTCTATGCAGTAACCTCTGAAAATACTCAGATGTAGTATACACCATAAACCATACAAATCTTTCTTATTCTTTCCCAAAAAAACTTTAAATTGAAATTCAGACCTTCCTTACTCTAAGATGGAAATGGGCATTCAGACTAGTTGTTTTCAGATTGTATAATAAAAGCAAGGCTGTTGGATAAAAAATTGCATGTATCTAATGTCAATACTTAAGCTCTTAATAATTTTAACATTTTGGAAAGAGAAGCAGAGATCCCTTTTCTACTTGCTGTAATGGATTTTCTGGTTCAGATCCTTTGAGGTAGAATTGCCCTGTACCATGCTTTACAGTAAGTCTCCCAAAATGCTAAGTTTTCACTTTAAAAATAGATTATGTAAGTGTATGAAATATTAAGTCAAACTGCATACAGGAACTCATGTCTGCTTGGTAAAACGTTAACGTTAATGGTTTAGAAGCAGAGCTATCTGTTCTGTCTTGCAGAGTTTTGCTTTCCAACCAGGCACATTTCACAGGCTTTCTGATTCATGGTAAGCCTTTCCAAATCCCCACCTATACCATGATAAGATCCTGCTGTCTTTTCCACATCTGTGAAAAAGTTTGTTCGCCTGTTGTGCCTTCTCAGGGTTCTCCTGTGCACTGGGATCCTTGGCTTGCTGTGTCTCTGCCTGTCTGCTGTCTCATCCTGAGACTGTGGCAGCTTCCCCTGGCTGAGTATGCTTAGCTGCCTCCAGTGCTACTTTCTGTCTTTCGTAAGATCTCACTTGGAGGAGTTCAACACACTGGACACAGCAAATATGCAGTCTTCTTTGTGGTGCTTCACCAAATGCTGAGTGTTTGTTTAATTGAAGAATAACACGCTCAGCACTGGGTACTACAAGTGTGCCCCTGAGTGAACAGAGCACTGCTCCGGGGATACCCGTGCACATCCTGAGATACCTGACTTTGCTTAGTGAGCACTTGACAGGTTAATCTACTGTCTCTCCTTTCTGATGTGTCTGTAGGGGAATTGGGCAGAATTCCCCAGCCACCGCGGTCTGCCTTGGGTTGCTGCAGTGGTCCCACAGCACTGCAGCTTATGGTTCACCACAGGTTAGTTGCTCTGTGGTGAACCATAGGAAGTCTGGCTTGAGACCATTGCCAGTTGCTGTTTCCAATGCTGGTACAGCTCCAGAGGCAGGAGAAAGGCAGTGTTCTACAAATAGTAAGGCCAAGGAAATGACATAAATCTCAAAATCAGTTATCTAAAATAAACCACATTTTTCCATTGCGATTTTTCACTAAGGCATTTTAATAATATGTTCCCAAGTGTTGAACTTCTGAAGGACATTTTGCTTCCACAGGGAATTAATGTCTTCAGACAAAACTTGAACTTTCCTTGTGATTATTAAATATAATCACTGCCTGGGAGGTGAACTCCTAACCAGTCCTCCCCTATGCTGAGGACTTCAGTTCTTTTTTTGAGGTATAGTGAACCATTCTGTTCTCCTGCCCTGTCATCTATCATACTGTTTTGAAGTGCATACTTATCAGCTGGTTTGTGTTGAAAGCTTAATGTTACTGAAATTTAGCTGATGTGACTGGACAGGAATCTTAAATTTCAGAAGATAACAATTTTAATATAACATCATCAGCATAGTCTTGTGCTGTAGTCATATGCTCATGAATAGTTTGCACTTTATTTTACCTACAGTATGTATTAAAAACCAATAAATAGTTGTGAGTTGTAATCACGTATAGCAGTTAAATAGCTTGATCAATGCGGCTAGCAATAAAGACAGGCTGCCTTTGAACGTGTGTTTTGAGGTGGTGTTACTTTTTTGATTTTTAAAAGGATATTGCCATAATGAAAGCCTGGATGAGCATCTCAAATTATATTAAGGATTATACAGATTAAAACCAAACATCGTTTTCTGCTCAACTTATAAAGAAAGTAAGCACAGAATACCAACAAACGTGTAACTGCGAAGAATCAGTGGAAATCTGGTTAGCATGAAGGTTAGCATTGGAAATGTAGCAGTGTCAAGATTTGTATTTGGTATATTAGCAAGAGCTTAATAAGAATCTAGGCATAATGATACTGTGGGACAGTCTAGTAATCTGAGGGTGGCAGCTGCACTTCTTGTGAGAGTGACCATTTGTCCTTCAGCCTTGCTATTTAATTGTTATCTTTTCTGTTTTTTCTTAGGTTATGGTTACAGAAGTATGGTTATGGTGAGACAAAAGTAATATATCTGAATAATTATGCTACTTGAATATTCATTACTTGATTATTGAGCAGTTCATTTTAAATACAGGTCTTTTTAAAATATATATTGCTTTTGCATGGCAGTGAGCAAAACCTTGCCTTAGGTTTTGGTGTCAGATGTGCATTCTGCTTGTTTTCATTTTGACTTGCTCTTAGTGCATAGCTCTTTTTCCTTAATCAGTTCAAGAACCTTAGTAATGTGAACTAGCTTGTGCACTTAGGAAAAGGTTCCTAGATGTGTTTGTAACTTTTTTAGAGTTGGAAAAGTTCATTTTACCTTCTTCACTGTGCTTAGTGTATAAAGAGAAGTGTTATGGTTCTTTTTATTACAGTTCTGTAACAGGATAAAAGAATGGGGTACATACATGGATTTTAAAGATGTAGGTGTAAAAGATCTAGAACCTGCAAGCTAAAACTTGGGAAAAAATTCATTAATGTTAAGGCTGGTTAAGCTTTAAATTAGTATTTTTCCTATCACTTGCAGTTTTGAAGTTAAGCTCTGGATACCTTTCTAAAAAGATTCACAGGCTTAATTGGAGACGATAGTTGCTTGTTTGTTTTGGTGGGGTGGTATGAGTGTGTTACAGAAGTCAATTTAAATAATACTGATTCTTCCACTTGGTATTGAAATAGTTTGGGGATGCATATGTATGAATGTTTACAAAACTTATTTGAATGGAGTGTAAAACAAGGGAGTAATGATCTACACTAGTAACGACAAAGTGATCTGGACTAGTCAGCATGGATTCACCACGGTGAAGTCATGCTTGACCAACTCAATAACCTTCCATAATGATATGACTGGCTTGGTAGATGAGGGGAGAACAGAGGACAGTTGCCTGCTTTGGCTTCAGTAAGGCTTTGGCACTGCTTCCAGTAAGATCCTCATAGAGAAGCTGATGAAAAATGGGCTGGGTGAGCAGACAGTAAGGTAAAAATTGGCTGAATGGCCAGGTCCACAGAGTGGTGGTCAGTAGTTCAAAGCCTAGCTGGAATCTGGCAGCTAGTGGTCTACCCAGGAGTGAGTACTGGAACCAGTCCTGTTGAACATCTTCACTAATGATTTGGATGACAGGGCAAATTTGTTGATGATACAGAACTGGGAGTACTGGGTGGTACAGCAGAGGGTCATGCTGCCATCCATAAGGACCCTAATAGCCTGGAGATACGGGATGGCAGGATCAACAAGGTGGAGTGCCAAGTCCTGCAAGAGGCAAAACCCCAGTGTATGCTCAGGGCTGCCCAGCTGGAAAGCAGCTTGGCAGAAAAGGCTCTAGCTGTCTGGGTGAGCATGGGCCAGCTCTGAGCCCTTGCAACAAAGAAGGCTGATGATATCTTGCGTCTGCGTTAGAGTGTTGCCGTCAGGTGAAGGGAGGTGATCCTTTCCCATTACTCACGCCTGATGAGGCTGTACCTGGAGTATTGTGTCCAGTTCTGGACTTCCCAAGAGAGCTGTGACCATAGCAGAGAGTGTGCATCAAAGAGGACAAAGATGATTAGTGACTAGAGCATGTCTCTCATGGTGAAAGGCTTGAGAAAGCTGGGACTGTTCTGCTTGTAGAAGAGGAGGCTAGGTAGTGGTCTCTACAATTATGACCTGAAGGAGTGGTGTACGGTAGACAGAGCCAGGCTCTTTCCAGTGGTGCCCAATGACAGGACCACAGGCAATGGTCACACACTGAGACACAGGAGGTTCCCTCTGACCATCAGGAAACACTGTTTTGTTGTCAGAGTGACCAAATGCTGGCAAAGGTTAAACCAAAGTCTTTGTCCTTAGAGATACACAGAAGCTATCTAGATGCGATCCTGGGCAGCTTGCTCAGGATGGCCCTGCTTGAGTAGATTTGGACTTTGTGTATTTCTGTCTTCCTGGTTGAAATAAAATAATACAACTAACTTTGTTGTATGGAAGAAAAAAATTAATAAAAATAAAAAGGCTACATGTAAAGGCTTTTATGCTTTCTTCCACACAACTGTCAGTTTAGCATAGGTCCTCAAGGAAGAGGATGAGTGATATATCTCTTGCTTGGCTGAAAAAAATGCAGTGTTTATTGCAGGGAAAATTTTCTAGGGTAGGCATGTAGGACAGGAAGGCACTGGCTGGATCATACTGTTCTCTCCTTTGAACATAGAGACTAAGTATTGTTGTCAGTGCAACTTTTAAAATAAAGCCCTTAAGGGCTTTGCTTCTTTGAAACAATTGCAGAGCAGTAGAAGTAACACCCAATGCAGAAATTGTGATAATCATGAACTAAATATTTGAAATTATTAATCTTTATTCTTAGTATGCTTTTGTCTTAGTATCTTCAAATGGCAAGGCTTGTATTATGTAAAAATATTTAAGCTGCATTCTGCAATAAATTATTGCTTTAATAATTGTGTTACAATGCCAAAATATTGCAAGAAAATGACCACTTTCCAAATAACTTTCATGTATTTTTGAAAGGTTATTGCAATCTCTCTCCCTGAAGAGATTCATTCCTTGGATGAGGAATATGTAATTATTATTCTTTAGAGTGTGACTTGATTTTCATACTATTACCATTCAGATTTGGAAGAAAACTGACTCTTAGTAGTGTGTCTCACCTTGTATACAACATCAAAATTTTAATTTCATAGTTAAGTTGAGACATTATTTTCTTCTTTCAGAACTGTAGGAGAAGTAACCATGAAGTAATGAGAAATCCACTCTTTAAAATAAAATGTTTGAAAATATAGAGTAACATTTTCTCACCAAGTATCTTTTGGGGGAAGAAAAAGTCCAACAAATGTTGACATACAAAAGTAAATTTTCTAAGAAAGTTTGTTGCAAGTAAATATGGAGTAACTGCAAGAGTTTTTTTGTTGTCCTGCTTTTGGGGTTTTGTACCTCTCTCCCTGCTGCTTTTCATGATTGTCCTACTTTGCCTCAGCAATCTTTTCATGTTTTTCTGGTTCATTGAAAGTGCTACAGAGTTTAGCATTTTAACAGGGTCAAAGTCCTTTCTTGCACAGTGGACTAAACCTTAATTTTCTATTGTAGTGGTAGCTGCTTTGTATTCAAAAAGATGAAAGATACTGTGGAGTTTTTTAGACTGTTCTCTACTTCCCCATTAAGCACTTAATCATTTAATTCATGGAGCTAATTTGAAGCTAAGAAAGTATTGTAAAACTACAGTATTTGTATGTTTCAAAATGCTTTTCATGTCATACTGGCTTGTTCCACTAAGAGAACTTCAGCAGGACAAAAATCATGTTTTATTGTGTAAGAAGCGCTTTAGACATCTTGTTTCCATACTTTCATCTGTAAAGCCTCATTGACGAAGTTTTGAAAATCAAGTTTTGCTCACTCACTTTTTTCATTTGCTGCTGCAGTATAAACTTAAAGGATGTCCTCGAGTGATCATCTGCCACCAGTCTGTATTGCAGTATTTGGAGGCTGACAACTTCTTCACTTAGTGAGGGCACTTGAACTTACTTCTATACCTGAAGTAAAAGGTCTTCAAAAAGCAGCCCTGTAGAAGAGCCATAAAAAGTTTAAAGCTGTCCCTTCAACTAGCAGTTGCAGCAGTTTAAACCACATGACGATTAATGGTAGTTAGTCATCTTTCCAGCCTGGAGAGTTTCTCTCATCTGCTGGCTGAACAGCTCCTCTGGGCCCTCTTCCAGTTGTCTGTCCAGATCAGCCTTTCTCACCCCTCCTGCAATGTCTCTTCTACATTGCAGCTCATACCTTCTCTCAACAGTTCATACTTCTGAACATGGCACAAAGTTCATAAATGAAAAATATACATTGTCTTTTCTTGCTACTTCTAGTTTACTTAATAGTCTCTTTCATTGCAGACTGTGGTGTCTTAGCAGCACTGCAGCATCTCTTTTAGCCTCGGTGTGATTATTAGCATATAAGCGTAAGTTTAGTGTAAAAGTTGCTCATAATACTAAAATTATGAGCAACTGTTTGAATTGTTCCTTTCTAGAGTGCTTTGTCCTTGCATCATAATGTATTTTATGTCTCTATTCAAAGAAAAGCCCAGAAAATCTATACATATAGGTTATATGTAGTGGTACATCTGTTCTTTGAAAGAGTTGAAGATTTTACTGGACTGTTTGGATTAGGATGTTTTCTGGTAGGTGTAATTGTGATACATTCTGCACTTTTTTTTAGTGTGTCAAAAGTATGGATATGTTGTGTTGTGTTAACAGGGAAAGTGGGGAAGATGATCCAGGTCACCAAAGGTCTGAAATGCCTTTGCAGATATCCAGACTTGTCCATAGCATTATGTCAGGATGAGGAAATTGAGTACATAGTTCAGATAATGATGGATACCTCAAGTTGAGCATGTGTAGGGGATACAAAGCCACTTGTCATTGTTAGAAAAGCCTGTGCTGTTTCATGTTTTTCTGCTGCTTTTTGCATCTTCCACGGCACCTGCACTAGGCAAAGAAAGATGCATGGTATGTAATTAACAACTAAACAGATGGTGGTTGCCAACTATTCTAAAAGGCAAAAGAGTATTGAATTTTAAAAAATTGAAGATACAACAAACAAACAAAAAAAAACCAACCAGTCCCCCAAACCCTCCACCCACCCCATCCCTCCAAAACACCAACCCAAACCCAACAACAGAGAAAGCACCTTTCCTACTTTTCTGTCTCTCAGGTTACTAGATAATGACAATAATCGGATACTGGCCTTATGCTTCCTTAACTTTACTTTTTAAGAATTTATTTTGCTGTATTTCAAGCTGTCCTTATTTGACTGGAATTGGCAACCAGTTTAAAACCTCTCAGGCAGAGGTGCTAGCAGATTGCATAAGTTTGAGAAATTCAAATAAAAAAGCATTAACTTGCTTTTAGCACTGGCAAGAAATGCCAGTATTGCTTCTCTTTTCTCGTTTCCTTGAAGAAAGACAAGTTGACATTACTGAAATATGATGTTTTTCTCCTTAATAAAAAATACTGGTGCTGAAATACAAGGAGTTCTGGGTTAAAGGGCTAAGTTTGCCAGTTAGAAGCAACCAATATACGATTTCCATGGGAAATTATGAAAAGCGTTCATTAAAATTTTTAATGATGAAAGGTAATCTAAACCAGAGACTTTTAATGCTACCTTATTTTGTTGTTTTGTGAGTTTGTATTTTTTACTCTATATAGTGTTTTAACATAATATACTTTTTATTTTAAAACTTTGAGCAGTATCTATGCCACTTGTGGCTTAGTTTCAAAGAAAACCAGACATGCATCTGAAATCTGTTTGAAATCAAGAGTTCAAGCGCAATGTGTTGAATGAGCTTGCAGACCTAATTACTGGGTGGCAAACAATATAAGCAGGCTTTTTTTTTTTAATTCCATTTTCGATTTTAAGACTTTTGTTTTTTTAAATGGAATAGGCCAAGGCTGCTTAAAAAAATATATAAAAAGTTATAATGAAACTCTTTTATCTTGGCATTTCCAAAAAGTGAATGGTTTCCATTTGCAAAAGAAACTGCTGTGTACTATCCAGACCTGAAGAAAAGGTTGGGAGCCTGTAATAGGCAAGTGTGTAAAGCACTGCATTGGTCTTTTGAGAACATGAAGCACGTATTTACCACTGTTCCCAGTATTATATAGGAGCAAAGCTCTGCAGATGAAAGTGCAGGATTAATGCAGTAAGTAGACAAAATAAGAGGAAATTAGCAAAAATCAAGTAAATTGGGGAAAATATTTCTTAACAGGGGTCAGTGCTAAATCAAAATAAACTTGATAAATTGCAGTGAAGGAAACCTAACTTTTGCTCAGAAGTAATATGTATTTATATATATATAGTAAAATTACTCAGACTAGTGCTTAGGCTACTTCAGGGTAGGAGAGATAGATGAACCTTCTGCTCCAGAAAGGTTGAAATAAGTCTTTTGAAGTGAAGGCTGAATCCAAGGTGCTTGTTGCACTTGATAATCAGTTTCATATTCACCTTTCCTGGTGACAATATGTGCAGATCTCAAATGGAGTATACCCAGGCACTTGAGAAACACTGCAGCCAGAGTGCTGCAAGCCCAGCTTGCGTGTAGCAGATGCACCAGGGCTCCTGCCTGGCAGAGAAAATTGCCACTTCCAGAGGACAGTTGTTTTTCTGGAATAGGTTAGACATTGTACAATTACAAATGGCTTCATTCTGCCTCCTGTTTCTCTCGTATTTTACAATTGCCTGTTTGTTGGATCTGAGAGATAAGTAATTTAAAAGATTGATTGGTTTCATAACTGAATTTGCATTCCAGGGATTCTGGAATTGCAGGAACCTATTCATGCAAAAAATGCCTTTGTGTTAGTTCTAAATAGCTCTATAAATGTGAGACCTTATTGGTTTTATGACTGTAGCCTTTAGACAAATAACTCATCTGTCTTCAACATGATTAATTATTTTAAACATTTAGGGTGAGATTGATTGTCAAAGGCGATGAAGATATTTTTATCTAATATTTTTTCAATACAGGATTTACAAATTAATTAATATATTGCTAGCCAGCTGTTTTTTACATGGAAGAAAATATTCTCCTTGTATACTTGTTTAATTAACAGTAGTTATAGGTAATAGATCCATTGAAGGCTTACATTGTAGCACAGACAAAAAAGATTAGTAGTTGAGTTCATAATTTTTTGTGTTTAAACCAAATGTTATAAACAAGCTCACAAGTTCCTTGTCATAGAGCTTATATGGGCATTTTCATTTGGGTTTTTTATTAATATTGATAGATCTCAAGGCCCAGACTGGGATGCTATGCTGTAATGGGTGTCACTTGGTGCTGCAGTGTAATCCTCTATAATATTCTTCTGGTGTTATAAGAACTAGGAAATTGGGTAGGGGAAATATTTTTATAAACAAATTCCACTTGCATTTCCCCTAAGTCCCGGCTGTTTTCAGATAGAGCATGTGTGCTTTTATTTTGGTTATGTCCTAGATTTCAATAGGTAATTACAAAGACATCATTGTTTTGCTGTAGATTGACATGTGTGTGGAAATATTAGTACATGGAATACTGATTTAGTTTACTGCATGCAGGTTTCTCACAGTTTCTTCTAATTAGCTTGTATCTGTTGTTTGTGAAGTTAGTTTGTATGTAAACTGAATTTCTCATATAGCTTTATAGCCAGGAATTTCTGTGGGATAAAATATACCCTTTTATTAAAAACACACTAGACAACAGTTGCTAAGCTTGGGATATATGATTTGATTTCCTTTCAATTTCAAATGTATTTCCTTAGAATTTAGAATCCAGTGAGCTTTTTTACCTATGTCATCTTCCTTAAATTCCGTTTTACATTTTGTTCCATTTTGTTCGTAGGTGCTCTCCCCACTTTCCTGGTTGCACAGTGGGACTTTTCCCACTGCTGCTGATGCCCAGATGGTCTCCTTGCAGGAGGAGCAGCCTCAGCCATTCTGTGGGTGAGTAGAGGCCATTGGGATGGAGGCCTGGATAGTAGTGCCTCTCCTCCTACTTGCCCCTATTCTCTTCTTGCCAGGCAGCCTGTGAATTCCTCTCAAACTCTACCTATTTGGCATGCAGCATTTGCATTTCCCTCCAGTTTACAGGCAAGGGTGGAGGAGGTCTTTTGACAAAAGTTTTTATCTGGAGAAAAACTCTTAATAGCCTCCCAGTCATGTGGCAGCTTCTGGTTAGTCTGTTAACTGCAGTGAGGAAGAAGCATCCATTCCCAAGGGCCTCTCAGTGTCTGTGTTCCCTTCCATCAGAAATCTTGGTCGCAAAGTTAAAAGACCACCAAGTGTTACAGGTCACGGCTTGAACGTATTCTGGTGCTTCTGTTTCTTCTTCTTCAACAGTCTGTCACTGATGAAATCTTGAGTCCTGCTTTGTTAGTAGGAATTGCTGGAGCCATGAAGGACTGCTAATTAGCAGTAGGTGTGGGAAGAAGAAAAAACTGATTTTTTTTAGGTTTGTTTGCTTGTTTGTTTGTTTTTATAGTAGGGCTCCTGTAACCTGTATGTTTTTGGAGGTGCCTAGCTAAAAGAAAATCATAGGTTGAAAACAATATATTCAGCTCTGCTTCTTTTTAAAGACCAATTTCTTATCTTTTGTCTGAAGTAGTTCAACAAGATACTTAATCACTGATCAAGGTGCTTAATTCAACAAGTTAGACAAGCTTTTTCAAACTGTCAAGGTTTTGCTTCCCTTAAGTGGTGGGATTAAGTCACCTTCATGCTGAGCATTACTTTGTTAGCTAGTAGCTCCATTTAGGATTTGCATAACGCTGTCTTTAAAATAAACCAATGTAGTTCAAAAGCTATATAGTAACAGTTAGTACTAAATGAGTGTCTAAGAATTTCATAAACTCAAGATTTAGTGACAATAATCTGTTAAAGCATTTAGTAAATGGGTGCTTGAGTTCGTGGACCAGCACTAGATAATAATTTGTGGCAACTGCAAAGCTACCTAAATGAGAGTCTAAAGAAGATGGTAGTAAAAGGACCATTGCCATTCCTTAGCATCTTCCATTATTTAAAATAAGCACCTCACATCTACAAAAAATGTGTAAGCAAGCAAAGTAGAATTAGAGGAGACTGCTGAAGTAAGTGTACTTTGAGGTGGAGAAGGCTTTCATGATACTGCTGTAAGTATTTTTTACCTTATATAAAAATTATTTCATCTTTTTTAAGACAAGATCATTTATTAGAATATCTGTTCATTTGCCTAATTAAATAGTGCTCAAATTTAGACAACTCAACATTTGAGTTTAGGAGTATTTTATAGAACTCCATGTTATATAAAAGGCTGTGGTCAATTAAAGTAGACTTGGTGAATCCTTATTCAGGGCAATGTAAGAAAAAATTTAAATTCAGATTAAAATTAATGTTTTATTTACAAAGTGAGATTCACTTCACTCATGTTAATTTGGAGCTTTTCTCATTTCAAGTTGTAGTTGATATGAAAACTTTGAAGAAATTTTGTCTTCAGTTTCTTGGTACTTTTTATGGCCAATATTTCTTTACTGCTGTCTTAATCTTGATTGTACGTTACTTCTTGTTATCCTTTACTTTTTCTCTGTGCTTTATTTAGATAGGAAAAATCCTTCTAGAAAGATAATATCAGTTAACATGTACTGCTGGAACTATTTTCGAGTCCAGTGTTAAGTAGTGTATTGCTGCTGTTGTTTTAATGTGTTAGAAAATACAGGCGGTTTAAAAAAAAATCAATTACTGATATCATCTAGGGTGGTAAATCATAACAGATATTATTTGGAGATGCTTGTGTGTTGTTCTTTTAATGAGTTCTGCAGACAGCTGTAGCATTGTTTTATGTGTTAAATGATGAGTGGTGGTGGTGTTGTAGTAAGAGTGGCTAAGTGGAGACTTAGATATTTGTGCTTGTTTTTTGCATGCCTTGATCAAAAAAGTCATTTAATATAAGTTAGAGACTAAGCATTACCTGTACTCAAATTACTATTATATCATTGTTTTTAGCAGTCTTTTGGTTGATATTACTACTGATTCTGGCTAATTGAATTAAAATTTAAATAGATGTAAGACTTGGGGATGGGTGGGATGGTCTTATCTAGTAAAACTGACATGGTCAATGAACAAATACCGCATCCACATAGTGAATGTAGTTATTTGGTGTCTGTGAAAGGCATCGTCTCTGTGTAAAGTGTCTGATGTGAAGATTTTTAGAATTCCTTTGCATAATTATGTCCCTTTGCTCTGTGTGGAAAGATCTTTGCAGTATGAAGCTACATACTACACATTTGTCAGAAATGTATCTTGAAAACATTTTTCACTATTAGAATGAGGGCTGAAGGTGGTACCAAAATTGCCCTTGATGCATGTATTTTTAACCCCAGCATAAAAAAATGATCAAAGAGAGAAATGGTAGGTGTGTGCTTGTGTTTATCTGCAGTGTTTGACTTCTTAGCGAAAAACAGGAGTGATTTCTGTTGCAGAGAAACTGATAGTAGGCAGGTGGCCAGAGCTGCTTTGGCTTGCTGAGATGCCACTGAGGAGCAGGATGCTGACTGAGTCCAGCTCAGGATTGTTTTGGGCTGTAAGTGTGCAAGCAGCCCTGCCAACTTTCCCTGTGCTCTCTGTGCAGCCATGGTGCCAGCTGCCTGCAGCAGCGGTGTGGGCAGTCGGACGCCTTCCCTGGCACTGCCTTCAGGTAGAGATCTGCACCGTGGTGTTAATCCTCCTCTGTTTACGCTGCCTCACACTAAGGGAGAATTTTCACATTTACTCCGTCACTGAATAAATGCGTTTACACAGTATGATACTCCTTCTCAACTTTGCTACCTCTTCCACTCCTTTAAACTTCTCCCAAACTACAGTTTTGCACATCTGATGGTAAATGTTCTTGATAGCACAACACCTTTTTTTTTGATATTAATTTGACCTTCGGTCAGAATTGTGTCGGTCTCTTCAGCTGCCCAGTTAAACAGTCTGATAGTCTAGTCGGCTCTGTGCATTTCATATTGTTGGAACCCAGGGGGTTCCTGTGGCATCTCAGAATGATCCAGGCCCTGGTCAGGAGGCTTTTCAGCCTTGCCAGAGGTGTCAGAGAACCTGGATTGATGCTGAGAATGCCTGTGGCTTTGATTTTAATCCATGAGACAAATTACCAATTTATAAGAAGAATTGCAAGTCACCAGAGTTTAAAGAGTAGAATAGTAATAATTATAGATGAAAAGGAAAAGATTTGGACCCATGTCCAGGGGCGTTTGAGATTCTGGACAAGGGGGTCTGGGAGTCAAGATGGAGAATTCTTACACGTGGCATGTTATCTCTTCTTCCTCTTCCTAACCTCCATCTTCTTGGTGATGTTGGCACTTTTGGAATGGTTTGTCAGAGAACTGGACAATATAACGTAAGGGTCACGGATTGGAAATTAATGGTAAACATTGGATATGTAGTTGATAGTATAAAAGAATAGAGCTGACCTGGGGTGGGCACAGTGTGCAGGGCAGACAGTGTGCAGG
>VXBU01008805.1:293269-411265 GCA_013400315.1 Bombycilla garrulus
TTTGTTTTTTTTTTTTTTGTTTTTTTTTTGTTTTTTTTTTTTTTTGTTTGTTTGTTGTTTTGTTGGGGCCTAAGGAATGCTTTTGTGGGGTTTTGTTGTTTGGGTTTTTTTAAGTCTGTGCTCTTAGTTACCACATTGTAATGCACAGGACAAGAGAGTATGAATCCACACAAGTACTTACAAGTTCTTTCTAAGTCAAGCAGTTAAGGCAATTTATGCTAACTGAATATTTGTTCTTAAATCTTGCTGCATAAATACTTCATTTTGTAAGACAGTCTTTCCATGTTTTTTAAACAGTGCATTTACAGGTTATTTAAGCTCATACTGTCCATTCTTATGTGATCTAAGTTATGCTTCTTTTTGTGACATAATATAAATTAGTCAGCTTAATTTTTATTTTTTTAACTTTTTTTTCTGAAATAGTTGGTGCTTAAAAATGTCTTAAAATCTAGAGCGTAATTAAAGAAAATTATGTGAAATGGGAGAAGACCAGTTTTTTAAAGGTGATAATTAAAATCCTGCTTTATAGGACATTAGTATCTTAAGTGTGAGGTTAAGTACAAGAGATTGATTCAACTCAGCTTTGCTTCCTTGTAAGCATTTGCCTAAGGCATTTATAGGTCATAGTACATGGGGAGGGTATGCAAGTAGTAAGAAATTTGGAATAAAATTTCTAACTTTATTGTGTTTCAATTATTCTTTTTTTTTTTTATGCTGGTGAGGTTCTGAAGGCATATTTCACAAGGCATGCAGGTGACAGAATTGACACTGTTGCATCCTATTTTGCTATTATTGATGCATCAGTATTACTTAATCTTGTCTTTCCTGCTTGGTTATATTGCAGAGAC
This sequence comes from Bombycilla garrulus, assembly GCA_013400315.1. NCBI lineage: Eukaryota > Metazoa > Chordata > Aves > Passeriformes > Bombycillidae > Bombycilla > Bombycilla garrulus. The sequence continues at coordinate 294,118 of VXBU01008805.1, forward strand.
TAAATGTTAGCAAGTCTTGATCCAGATTTCCATGAAAGCAAGTACTGTGTTGAGAAAGTGCATTCATTACATAGATTGGATGAAAGATTAGAACAGAATTGTTTGATTGGCAGCAGTAATACTCAGTGGTGTGTTTTGCACCTTATTCTTTTTGTTGAAAAGAAAGTTGAATTTTGAGTTGTGCTAATGAAAATCTCCTTTAAAACTCACCTCATTAATATTGCCTTTGTTAGCAATTAGCACCTACAACTGCTTTAACTAAAGACACGATTTTTAAAATTTTTTTTTCATTTTCTTCTGTTGCTGCTGCTTTCCTCTGAGAACTGCTGTTCACTGAGATGTACTGTGGAGGAGGTATCTTGAGTGATGTGTGAGATACTTCATCATGTAATAGTAGATCTTATTCTCTCTGCTGTTTTTTTCCAACCAAATAGGGGAAAACAATGAAATCACAGCTTTGAGATGTGTAAGCATCAGTAGTTGTGGTATTTGATAAGGCTTTTTGGTGGCTTTTGCTTTCTGCTGTTATCTTGTTTAATGTCAGCAGGCTTTCCTGGTTAGCACTGCTCTAGCTTTGCTCTTCTGCAGTGCTTGGGCTATATGCAGGAATAAATTTTCAGCCTTGGGATTTCTTGAATGTATTGTGTGAGTTTATAGGATCAGAGCAGTATCATGGCTGTAAGGATTACTGCATCTTTTGAGGAAAAAAAATTCTTAGTGTTTGCAAGTAACCTCAGCTCCTTTCTTCTATTTTCATTAGTCTGTTTCAAGCACACAGAACTTTAATTTTATTCACAATAGCTCTCAATTAAAATTCTGGTCTTGCTGCTCACGTTGCCTCCCAGAGTGCATTTGTGAGGTAGAACCCACTGTCATTGTAGCATGAGAGTGTACAGAGCCAATGCCTTCCTTGAGGCACTCAGTAGATATTGTTCAAAATTCTATTTGCCGTCTTCCCACTCCTACAGTTTTCCCAGGTTTGACAAGGAGTTTGTCCTCACCAAATACTACATTGGTGTCTCTTGTCTGTTTTAAAGATACTAATAACTTTTGTGGATAATGTGCCATCTTCATACTTGACCAATTTATTAATGAGCCCGTATGCCTTGTCTCAGGTAGCGGAACCACATGCTCTGTAACATTTGCTGCAAACCTTTATACACAGGATTAATGTACACTGATTGTCTCCTGGGCCATGCACTGTACTGAGTTTGGTCTAAAAGTGGAATGGCTTTGGAGGTGACTGAATTCCAAACTTGTGCCATCATGGGAATCTTGCTGGAAATAATACTAATTTGCTTCACTTGGGAAGTGCAACTGTATCTGCAGTTTCCTGGCACCAGCTTATTCCATGATGCATAGTGTTCCACAGTGGTATGTAACGGGCATGTAAATATAATCTGTGTTCAAGGTTTAGCCAAACTGGTCTAAGAGATTATGCTAATCTAAAGCCTCTACATCTGAGTTTCCTAGTTTGTTCTTTTTTCGGTTGTGTCATGGAAGTTGCTGTGCAAAATGCCACAAATATGCTTTTCCTTAGTGTTTAAGAGAAAGTAATATTTTGTATTACGGCAGATTTTCACACAGAGCAAGTACATTGCTGTGATGGAGATGTGTAATATGAGAGACAGGTTAGAAAAGATGTGAAGTAAATAGTATTTGAGGTTTGCTTTAAAGAGGACATAAACAATAATGGATAATTTAAGCGGAAAGGTCAGTGAAGAAAAAAGAGTAAGAGAAGCAGAGGGTGAAGAATCAGAAAATGTCTGAGCCAGGATGATGTCATACCTTTTGATAGTTATGATTAAAAAAAAAAAACCCAAAAAAACCCCAACCCCAAAACAACACATTTGGGAAAAACCATATTACCATGCTTGCAATCCCCTAGATTAATCCCCTTTAACCTGCTCTTGGAAACAAATTTTCCAGGTAGTTAACACACAACTGTATGCTTCAAATGAGATCAGAAACTGAATCTAATTAAAGAACATTGCAGCCAGCAGCATTCTGAAATTAAGAGATTATATTTATATATTTGGCATAGGATTGTTGGTCTTTTTCCAGACTTGCTGTCTTTTGTTTGTAATACAATGTCTTGGCTTTCATCTAGTTTGAAACAGAGGAGATCAATTTTAGTAGCTACTGGAGTCAGCAAAATACTTCTACGAAGTGTTAACAGAAGCTCAGTACTGTGTAAACTCGGACTTTCTGCTTTTTTATAGTTTGGGCATTTAACTCCCTCTGTGGGATGTTGCTGGTTTAAGGTAGAATAAGGGATGCTGCAAGAGGTGGTATCTGTAGCATGTAATGGTGGACTTGAAGCTGTTTTTACTTGGTATCGTCAAATATTTTATTTATGTACCTACATAGTCCTGTGAAGGCACCTGTTTAGTGATGATCTGAGGAATAGACCTGTGAACATTGTATGATTCTCAGTTTGTCATAAAAGTAATCTGGCTTCTTACATTTTGTGCAGCAATACTGCAGAGCAGAACAAACGTCATTCTGTGATTCCTTGTGGCCTTACTGTGTGTGAGGGCTGCTTATGAATCCATGTGTACATGTATTGCATACATGCCACCTACAACTACCCCTGAAATGTGTAGGTATTTCTGGTTAGGATACTGCTGTAGTTTGAAAGCAGAACAAGTAAGATGATTCTTAAATTTCCAGGTGTCTGTTTATTTTTCCAATCAGTTCTCAAAAACCTTTGGTCAAGCAGTTGAGTAGCTGTCTTCTCAAGCTTAAACTGTCTGGACCTTAGAATAAAATTTCTTGTGCTTCTTTTGTCTTGATGCTTTTTTTCTGCAAATAGATATTTCTTTTTTTTATTTGTATGAATGTCAGTTGAAAAAATGCAGAAACATATTCAAACTAGCACTGAAAACATTCAAACTAGCACTGAAAACAGGTATTGCAAGCAGGAGCTTGTAATTCAGCTTAATTCCTTGCATGATTTTTAGATGCTTTATTTAATTTTATTTTGCCTATTGCAAATGTTCTCTGGAGTCAAAAAACCCACAGTTTTTATTATATTCATTTATTCTGTATTTTTACGTGGAATATGAGAAGTTGCCCTCAGTATAAGAGCACAGGAACAGAAGGCTTTAGCTTCTTTTACATTGGAGTCTTCTGATAAACTACTTATTTCTGCATTTTGCATTTTAAGTACATTTTAAGTCAAATATGGCAGTTTATTAGAAGATTCTGCCTTTGGAGAAAAATATAATGTTTTATGTGGAATATCCTTCATTTCTGTGTTCAGTGAAATGCTCCTAACTAGAGTTTTGTTAAGCGTCATTTCTCAGCAAAAATAAATCTGGTAAGAACCAATATCTACTTTTTTTCTGGAGAACTGAGCTGTTCAAAATTATTTCAGGTTGACAATTTTTCTTCTATTTGAAAACGTAAAAAGTTTGTAGAGTCTCTTCACTACAAGACTCCAAGAATTTCTACATCAGAATTCTCTCTGTGAGTATAGATTTCCCCATAAATTATAATAACCCCTTTTTGCTTTGCTGTCATATTTCTTATTATAGGTGGAGTTGTTTTCTGCTGTCCTAAGAAATGCATGGAGATGTTGTTCAGTAATGATTCAGGTTTGGTAACTGATAAGTAACAAAGGAACAGTTAGTTGGCATTTAAACTCATTCTTGGGAGACAAACTTAACAGAAATGTTAATGTTTAAAAAGAAATAAAGGAAAAAAGAAAGAATTTGGGAAGATCTCTGGTTGTATGGAAAATCTTGCACAATAAAAATGTGTTCAAATTCTAAATTAGAGAGGTTATTTTGAAAGGCTTAGGAAGAAGCTAACCCAGAGAAGTCAAGGGATGAACCATAGCAGCTGGAGTGTGAAAATGTCTTGAAACATTGTGGCATTGGCCTTCTCCATTGAAAGCAGTCACTTTCTGTTTGCCTAAAACTGTGCTTCTCTTTGTAATTTCTGACTACTGTGGTATCTGTAAAGAGAAGACCAAAATATTGAACAGGGTTGATTTTCCTAATATGCATCTTGGGTGTTTTTCTGAATTTTCGAAACACATGGTTAAGCCTCTAATAAATATACAAAGGTTAAATTGGTAGGAGACAGAGGTTCTTTGAACATAACTGGGAAAACTAGTTTGCGTACTGGAGTTTACTTGCCAGAAGTGTCTTAAAGTATTTAGGTCCTTTTACTGTGCATGGGCTTGGGGTTGTGAGTTTTGGTGGGGCTTTTTAACATCAGCAGTTATCAGAGAGAACTAAAAGAAGTCACATACTTTAAATTTATTTTTATTGACAAAACAAAGCACTGAAGGGTAGACAGGAGTTGATTCAATTTCACTAACAACAAAAATTACATTTCTTTGAATATCAAACCCCTTATTTCTAAGTTAATGTTTACAACTCTGTTGCTTTTCTTAATCAGCTCTAGAAAACTGATTGCCTTTCCTGCTGTTCAGTCTCTGTTGCTAGCTTCATACAAATGTGAGTTCTTATTTTATATAAACTTGTGTATGCATTTTCTTTATAATTTCATTATAATATTGCGAATGCAAGTGTTTTCTAAGTCCTTCTTCTGCTTATGTTTTTAGACTTTAAGTAAGAAGGAAAGAGTAGTTTGAGACTTTAGTCTGAGTGTGGTTATGTGGTAGAGTAAGTTGTTTGGTGCTCCTTACATCCTGAGCTGCCTCCAGAGGTTTGTTCATTGAGAGGTATACGGTGTGTCCTCAAATCCAAATCCCTTTCTTCTCATCACATAAAACTGTGCGTCTCCTTCAGTGAATATTATTTCTCCAGATATCAGTTAGGCTCATATTGTTTTCTTAAGCTGTGTGAAGCAGAATTGTTCCAAATAGTTGTGCTTTGTCATTATTTTAGTACTCATTCAACATTACCTTTGGTTTTGCAGCTGAATGTACTGTTGCATTAAGTAATACTTTGTGCTTTAAGTAAATCTACTAGTCGTGTACATTTTTGTAAGTCGTCAAAGTATTAGTAGTAGTTTATACTGATTATAAATCTAGTATTTCCATTTTTCGTTTATTCCCAGAATGATCTGGCATTCTTCAAAGTCCTAACTCTGTAGGTGAGAGCATCTCATTACTGTTTACATACTGTTTCTTTGAAAATTTCAGTTCATTTGCTGGTATAAAGATTGAGCAATAGTAGGAGTAGCACCATTCATCCAGCATAACAGGCTCTCTTATATAAAGAAGTTACAATCTACAATGTTATTCCAGCTGTGACAATATTGAAAACATTTTTAAATGTTATTTTACAATAGAGGCAACACAGCTGTAAATCTGACTCTAGCTATCTGCTCATTTCTCCAACTAACTAATGAAGGATTTTCACTACTGAAGTTTAAAGGTGCTTTATTTCTATTGAAAGCAGTGCACTTAGCAGTAGAAATTTATCCTGTCCCAGGGATGGCACAGCTTCCCGTGTTCTCTGCAGTGGGCTGGGCTCAGTCCTTCGTGTACAGTTCTGTCAACTAATGTTCTCCATTATTGATTTGGATTAACTTGTGGGTGTCAAGCTAATACATATTTTTTGAAAGTAGGTTTTGAATGCAATGGAGGAAAAGTAAAATACTTTTGAGTTTTCAAGGCCTGAATTTTTCTAAGCATAACAAAGGAATTCTGTGAGCTGGGAAGTCTGAACCCAAATGCAGCTACTGCCACAAACACTTCTGGTTTTATAGAATTTGCATTTCTGTTTAGATGCAGATGTTTGACAGATCCTCATTGAGTCCCCTAACTCTTTTCTTTGGAAGACATCAGATTGGGGTCAGAATTGTTTGTGATTCTGATGTAGTGTTTTATGGGGTCTGTTTGTTTGTTTGTTTTGAATTACAACCTTTCTTTTTTAATATTTCTAGTACAGAAAAAGAAATTAGTTCAGGAAATGGAATTACAAAATTGTGATAGCTTTGCTCTACCCAAAGGGGATTGTCTTCCTTGACTGTAGCTGTCTTGAGTGATATAACGCCTTTTCTGGTTATTTGGTCCTCAAAATGGAAAATCTTTGGCAAATTAGTAGTGAATATTGTGTTGCAAAGATGTGTATCAATGTATGTATGTTTCTTAAAACTGGTATCTGTGATTGTCTTTTTGTCTGTGACTTTTTTTAACCCAGGTTAGTTCCAGGCTGTTATATTACCAGAAAATTAGGCTCTAATGTGGGTGAGACAGGTTGCCCCACTGTATAGGACATAAAATACAGCGCACCAGAATGCTGGGTGGGAAGTGTAGCAAGACTCATTTAGAAAATAGAATGGACTTAAATTAAAGTTCAATTTTAGGTAAAAGGTTAGGCTCTAGTTCCCTTTTTTATTTGTAGCAGTTCATCCGTATACAGTAATATGCATAGTGTATGTGTAAGTTAATCTCATTTTTTAATCTACTATAACTGCCCTTTTGATTCTTGAAAATCCTTTTGGGTATTTTGCATTCCGATATCGATTCCTGTCTGTCTGACTGCTTCAGCTGGGTAATCATTTTTCTTGTTTATCCCTAATCCTTTTAATATTTCCTTCCTGCCACTGTATAACAGTACAATATGCCTGTTGTTTGGAATGTATCTCAATGACTGTAAGACTGTACAATAAAAGTGACTGTGTTTTGGCCTAGATTCCACAAAAATGGTTTACAGTGAAACAAAAATGCAAAGTTGAACATGTGTGTTCAAAGCATGTATGCCAACTCTATTGTGATGCTTTGTGTAGTTATGCAAAATGTTCATCTTTACAAACCATATCCTATTCTGAACTGCTCAGAAAAATGAAATATGAAGCTTGCTATTTCAAAGTGCTTCTTGTTCTGTGTTCTTTGTAGGGACCTAACAGAAAAAAAGAAGTATCTCCTCCATCTCTGTGTATATACACATCTGTGTATATACATATGCATATATATTAAAAATTTAGTTTTAAAGAATCAACTGTAAAACCATTTAAATATCTCAATGGAAACATTTGGACCTGAGAAATACCAATTTATCTTCGGCGATCTACTCCTATAAAACATTCTGCCCTTGTTTCTATGGTGACTGTGTAACAGCATCACGTGAAGTTCTGACAAAATAATTCCTCCCTGAAGTGCTTTCCTGAGAAGCATGGATCTGTTCCATTTCACCTGAAGAATTAGAAGACCCTCCCATCCCTGTCAGGGCTTTTCGTCTCTATCTCCCATACCAAGTTATACCCTAAGATACTTTCACTGTACAAACTGATGTTTTAACTGTTCTGCTTTTGTCATTAAATAAACTTGGCATGTACTTTCTCTGCATGTCAAAGCAGAGCATGCAAACATAATGAAGGAAAAGAATTTGATACAGAGGTGAAAGCAAAGTGTTTAATTTTTCTTAAGGAGCTATTTTTATTTCCATGCTGCTTTGGTATTAACAAAGATGGAAAGGGTTGGCGGGTGGTTTAGCTTGGTTGGTTTTGTTACAACTGCTCTACTTTAACAAAAGAAATGGAAAATGCCTGAGATCTAGACTTTCTATATTCAGTGACTGTCTTAATAAAAACATATCTAGCTAGTATCCAGTTTGAGTATTCCATAAATCTTTCAGGAAGGTAAAGAAGCTGCCTTCTCTCAAAGAAAGCATTGGTTGCAGCATAAGACCTTCAGTAACTTGCTATTATACCTTCACTTTCCCCTAATAACTTTGTACAGTTATTGGAAGTATAATTTTAAAAATATATTGTAGTTTTTGATATGGAAAAGCTTTGTGACAAAAGTTCTGGGTTTATGGCTGCTTTATCGCGGACACTTTCTCAAGTTAACAGAAAGAAAAAACCCAAATCCACGTCTTGATTTCTTCTTATTATTATAGTATCCTTCGAAGGTTGTTCTCCTCCCCCTCATGCACTTTAGAACAAGCATGCGGTGGTTGCAATGAAAAGTCAGTTTGAATGTTGTTATTCCTCAACTTCTGAGATGCTCAACTTTCCTGTGCACTTCTGAGATGAAAGTGAGAATTTTTTGAGACATCCTAACTTTTTAAGTGAATTATCCATGTTTTAACAATAAAGCACACAGTGCATTGTATCTTATTCAGCTATTTTCTTAATAACTGCAGGGTGTACTATCTCATGTGCTCAATGACAGCAAGTTCTTACAGGCTCTTAGCAAAGTACAAGTAAGCCTGAACCTTCAGACCTACAGAAAGTAAAGTTTGTCTTGAAATTAAGAACTTTTACCAGTAGTAATCTATGTCTAAAAATAACACTGTCATTGGTAAACTGAAGAACTTTATTTGAAATTATCTCAAGAACTGCCTTTTAGAGTAGGGATTAAATTTGTTTCCAAGGATAGAAGTCTTACTTGGAATTCATCAAAATGTTTTCCTGTCTGGATTGTATTCAGTTTAGTAAGAATGTTATATTTCTAGCTGCATTTCTGAATTCCTTAAGAAAACTGTCTGTCTCAGAATAGATAATTTGTGAAAGCTTGATTGATCCAGACTCTTCTTTTATCTCTGTACGGATTCTTTGTTGGCTCAGGCTGCTGAGATGTCAGGGATAGCGGAACGTTTCCACCTTCGGTGGTGTTTGATGAAAGGCTATAAAGAGAATGTGTCCCACAGAGAAACCTCATCAGAAAACCAACCAATATTTTCTGTTCTTTGTGTAGCTATTTGAAATGCTGTATTTTTGAACATAAAGGCAGCACTTGCAGCCAACTATGTTTTTCTTAGTGAGTTGCAGATTATCAGTCCAAACTTTTATGGGAAGCTTGATAGATGCATCCCTGAAAATGATTGTTCTCCTTATTAATGGTTGGGGTATTTTTTAAAGGACATACTGAAATCCAACTGAGTTCTATGCTGTAGCAATTTTACTGTCTCTACATGCAGTTAGTGTTGTATGAAATTCTTCTTGGGAAGGAATTTGCACTATGGGTGAGAACAATGTGACACATGTATCTTGCTGTGTAATCTCTTTAAGATGCCCTGTTATTCACGAAGACGTGTATGTTTGTTATACCTATTTGTTTCATAGTAAGTCATATATATATGTAGTTCCACGTATAGCTGTCCCTTTCCTCAAAAGCCTTAATCTTTAGGTTCAGCACAGAGCTTTGAAAAATGAAGTTTTCCTGTTTCTGGATACATATAGTATTTGTTTATATTCTATTTATTATCAAAATGGAGTCCAAGTCCTGATGCATTGTTTGACAGTGAACGTGTTGCTCAGGAAGAACCTGAGTTGTGTAATAGGCAGTAGCTTAAAACATCCAGTGGACAGGTTGGTGTTTTGTGGTGTATGCGTCTGTTTGACAGAGGTTCTTGTGAATCTACTTTGGTCTGGTGAGAAGCTGCTTTGAAACAGTCTGTCTGGTGTGTAAAAGGGGCAAAGTAGCAGAAATAGCACTGCTGAGTGATTTCACAGGTTTTTTTGTGGAATACAGCTTGACATTACCCTGTTTTCTGTCTTTTGAGGCTGTTGGTGTACTTTTAATTATTTTGTTCTTACGTGGTTTTTTTAAATGTTTCTTTTGTAAGCGGTAGAAGTGTTTGTTAATAAAGGAAATAAGAGCTATCAAACAGTTCTTGTTTCATGAAATCTTAAATTTTAATAGCTGTATGTATTGAAATTAAATCAGGAATTCTTCTAAAGCAGTGATGTTTATGGCTGTATTAATATTTGTAATTTATTTTGAGAACAGATTAAATTTTGATGCGTTCTTCAATGAAGTAGAAAAGGTAGAACTAGTAATGAATCCCTGTGGATAGAGAAGATTTGTCATTTGCTGGGCATTAAAAAGAAGAAAAACCTTGAAACTTTTCTGAATTACTGTTTAGAAGTAATGTACTTTATCAAACTTGGTGTCAAAATGAGGAGCCCATATTTACTGAAATGCAGTAAAACTGAACTCCCATCTTCTAACATTGCCATGAGTTCTGGACTTGGAATGCAGTTACACTACAGTGACACTAACTGATGAGAGATTTAGCTAACAGGTAGTAATGCTACACCTGGAGCTGCTGGATTTTCACGTTTTAGATAAAGTTTATGCTCAAGGAAACACTTTGTGTACTGCTAACCACACATTGTTTTAGTTAGTAGCTGCTTTCCATGAAGGAAAGTGCCATCTAAATCAAGAAACAAATTGTGACATAGTCTGCAAAAAGTTTCTTAACCTGCTTTTGACTTTGCTGTGGGCTAGAGTTTGGGAAGCTGAAAGATAATTGTCTTCATTGGTCTAGCTTGGGTGAATATATTTGACTTTCCTGTTGCTCAGTTGCATTTGTCTATTGGGAAGGGAATGTTTGAACATGTATACAGTTTGAGATGTAATTTGGATGCACTATATTTACATGAGTATTAATAGGAAGTTATTAGTAGGGGGTTGTTTATTTTTTGGGACTATGAAGTACAAAAGTAATAGTGACACTGGGTTAAGAAGAAAACCTTTGGTTTATAAATACCTACAGGTGTTACATTACCTGGTATTAAAATATAAATGTGTCTTTTGTGAGGTGGTGGTTATGTTTATGTTATATTTGTTTTATGTAAATAATTTCCTCTGAAAATGGTGACTTGTCACAGTGTAACCTTTAACTACATAGAGCACAATACTCTAATGTGGAAAAGACTATCCAAAAATAACTGCAAAACACTGAGTGAATATTTCATACAAAAATACTGGTCATGGTTCTCTATTTTAAATTTCTCTCTTCTATTGCTTCTAATGCTTCTTATGTGTTGATAGTGACATGTCCTTGTTTTCATGTCATTGCCAGGTGATCTTACCAACTCCAGCAGTAGACTTTGCATTGGTCTTCAAAAATTATACATCTAGAGTCCTGAATAGTCTGAATTCAAACAGTTTGGTGTGCATTTCTGACAAACCTTGCCTTTGGGAAAGTTAGCCAAATTGGTCAAAAATTGTTTTCGTTGTATTTGACCAATTGCATTGCTCAATTTTTTTGTGTGTTTAATTATCTCAGCAGTACTTAGGGAAATGCTTATCTTCATATAGATGCATGCATGTGTGTAAATGCAGTAGAGTAAAAGAGAGCAGGTCAACTTTTTAAAATACTTATGATCCAAAGTATTTTTATGAGAGAGATTGCATGAGGATGGGATTATCTATTAGTCATGGAAATTGGAAGATCACTGAATGCATAATGCTGGGGCACATAAAGTAATGAACAGTGCACAGAAAGTAATGAGCATCATGAGTACAGGTGGTCTATCAAGAGCCTATCATGAGTATGTACTTTAAGGGCTGCTGCAGCAACAGTTCTATCGCTTCTCTATGCATGTTGAGCAAACATACAGTGGAAAATGAAAACAATTTTAAAAGCTAGAATGTCAAGCCTTTTATTATCCATAAACTAAAGGCTATCAATAAAATACTGGAACTAGTATGTTATCTATTATTTATACAGCTCTCTGCAGTGAACCTCTGTAACCAGTAATGTTCTGTCTGAGCAATGTGTTTAATAAAGCAGATAAGAACCTAAACATAAGGGTAGGTTTGAAAAAAATCTATTGGTCTTAAAATTGTTATTTAAAGTTCTAGGCAAAGTACATATCTAGTAAAGGCTGTTTTAAAGATAGATGGAAATAGTAGGATTTTTAACTGTAGGAAAAGAGCTATAATGCTATCTAGTAGCACATTTAAGTTAGTAATTTTAGATGGTTGTAGGAAAAAGCATAAAGTATTTGTACATGAAGGAATAATAGAATATTCTGAGTTAGAAGGGATGCATAAGGATCATCAACAACTCTCACCATCGTATTCAAACCTCTTATCTCTTAGTATTCAAGCTGCTGAAGTATGTAGGAACACTTCTAATGTGCGCATTGGGAGTGTGTACAGGAATAATCCTCTTCTGCTAATATATTAAAATACGTTAGCTGTTGAACTTTTAACTTGCTTTTAGAGTATGTGAGAACTCAGTTCAGGTTAATAAATCAATCAGTTTATATCAGTCCATAATGGATGGTCTTAGGAAGCTAAAGGAGTAGGTGTGAACATCAGGTTGACATGATATGACAAGTTGTTTCTTAACATCCTGGCCAAATTTAAGTTCACAGCTCTACTTGAAGCTGTGTGGGTTCAACTGTCACACACATGGCATGAATTAGAAATTTTGTAAAATATTTCATGAGACACCCAGCATCTTGCAAGTAAGTATAGTTTTTTGCAGAATATTTGGTAATTTTTGCTAGTCAGTTCAGCAGCAGCTGTTTCCTTTTCTTTTTTGCGGAGAGAAGAGAGGGAACTTTATTTGAGTTTATCTTTACAACTTCAGTATTTTTACCAACACATATGGCATGATGATTTTTCTCTCCCTTTCAGAAGAGAAACCTGATTGCTCCAAGGCCCGCTGTGAGGTCCAGTTTTCTCCTCGATGTCCAGAAGATTCCATCTTGATTGAAGGCTATGCACCTCCTGGGGAATGCTGTCCGCTCCCAAGCCGTTGTGTGTGTAATCCTGCAGGCTGCTTGAGGAAGGTTTGCCAGCCTGGCTATTTGAATATATTGGTTTCTAAGGCATCAGGAAAGCCAGGGGAATGCTGTGACCTCTATGAATGCAAGCCAGGTAAAAATTCATACAATTTCTTCTCCCATTTTTCAATTTTTTCTGTCTGACAAGTAAAATAATCCATTTAATCACATCCAATAAGGCCTAGAGAGCCTCTAAATTCTTCTGATTATTCTTGAAAGTTAATTATTAAATGTAGGCAATATCCATTAAAAAAAAGAATAAAAATGTTATGGCAAATCTTACTTTCTGTTTTCTTTAGACATTAATTTAAACCAAGTAGCAAGGGAAAAGTAACTTAGTGAGAAGATTGCATTTCTGTGAATGCTACTAGTGCAAGTGACATACTTTATGTATTGATTAGCTTATACAGAGGTTTTTTCATAGTAGGAATACATTGTGCATAGACAAGGAATTAGGATTTCTGTTTTAAGATCTCTCTATATTATCAAGTGTTGACCCTTAAAAACTGCCGAGCAAAATGATTATGGAGGGGCATACTAAAAAAACTGCACAACATTTTCAGTATTTTCTCATCTTCCATTTCATGAGTACACAAATGAGCCTTTCTTGTGATTTATTATTCCAAGTGAAGTGGAAGATGTCATTCACTCTTTGATCCAGGCTTTGGTAAGATAAATAGTCAAAGCAGAGGACTGAAAGCAAGCATAAAAAATGGAATAATCCAAAACATTATATGCAAACAGTTTCAAGTGTGCTTAAACTGTGCCTTTCCTGTGCTTGTTTAACATTTCCTTAAATCTTCCAAAGAAGAAGATACTACAGTCTTTGTATCTTCCAGTGCTTCTCTTTGTGTTTTTTTCCTAATATTCAGTGCAGATATTTGTGGAAATTTAAGCAAACTTCTTTGTACCCTGTCCTGAGTACCTGGTGAACAAGTCTTTTCTATAATTTCTTTGCTCTGGATCATTATTTAAACCATGGGCTTCTTTCATCTAGAATTAGCTGTAATTTCTTCTGACATGGTCTTTCTGGACTCCTTCCTGGTTATGTTTCCCTTCTATAAGTTCTTTTCAGTTAATCGACACTAACATGTGGTATCCAGGAGCAGACTAATAGTTTGAGAGAGTCTTCATCAGCACTAAACACTTTAGAATAATTGCCTTCTATTTCTCATGCAAAACTTTAAATAAGATTTTAACTGTTTTGCAAGAGGTATTTCTAGTTGGTGAACTGCTGAGATGCCAGGATCTTTCTGTAGTATGCTACTGAACTGTTATATTTGTACTTTTTAATTCCTCCTACATACTTCATTTATGCCTTTACTGAATTTTGTCTGGCTGACTTTGGATTATTTATTATTTTCAAAAGAAATTTTAGCTCTGCTCATGTCCTCCCAAATACTATTTGAATTCCCATCTTGTAGTTGGCAAATAAGTCCATCCAGACTTCCTCATGGAAATGACTTCTTGAAAGCTATTTTCAACTTGCTAGTTTTACAGAATCTTCAAACTGAATATGATTCCCTATCACGTTAGTGAATTTATGTAACTCTGGCTATGTTGTTTTTCTGAAGTGGCTTGTATTTTTTGCTGTAGGGATTTTTAAGAGATGAAGGTACATGGGACTGGAAAAAGTAAGGTGTGTGTTAGGAGGGTAGAAGAGCAGGGGCTTTGAAGAGATTGAGGAAGGAAAGAAACTAATGGGATTTAAGGGAAGTATGGAGCTTTGCGAATGAGGGTTAGAAATTGAGACCCCTAGTAATAAACCCTGCATCTTTGGAGTCTGGCTTGGTATCCTGAAGAGTTGTAGGCAAAAAGAGTTAGAGAAGAACTGAACTATATGAATTATTACTGAAATGCCGTGTTGCTAGAAAAATATGGATAATGGGCAGAGTAAGGTCTGGGAGGTTGGTGTTCGTGCAGAGACTCTTGTGGGGCAGATGTCATCAGTTTTACTGAATATATCAGCAAGTCTATGGAGTTAACATGTTGAACAGAGAAAAATATGTTCCATTATTTGCCACAGACCTAAAAACTTTAGTTCTGTGAGTAACGCTTCCAGAACACTCTTCCTGCACCTCCATGTCTGCTTAACCAGCCTCAATAGGGGTTTTGCACCAGCAAGGGCTTTCTGCTGGAAATAAAGGTGGGAGGACTACTTCCTATGACAATAGTGCTGCTTTATGCCAAGATAAAATGTTTGCAGTTAAAGCATAAATTGTGTCTATTTCTGTTCCTTAAAAGTGATATCACTGCTCTCTAGTTTACTCTGGCATCTGAGTTGGGAGCCTTCTGCTGAGAACTGCATATGTTCTAGCGCTGTGATTGGCAATTGAGTTAGTGAAAGGAAAATAGAAAGTGTTTCCTGAACACTAAATGCTGGAATAAAAATAAAATATTTCCTTTTGAGGTCCACTTCCTCTTCTGTCCCTTTTACTTTAGGAATACAATTGGTAATCATTGGAAGACATTGGTATTCAATTAAAATGAATATTGAAGTAACTTCGTGGTTTAGTCATATGTGTCTATTAACTTCCAGATTAATTTTCTTTAAATGTTCTTACCTGTTGCTCTACCAAGCATCTCATCTCAGTTGTGACAACTACTGAGAACAAGTGTGTCATGGTCATTCTTTTACTGTGGACACAAAGCTCAGAGATGAGCTAACCCTCAAGGTTATTAAAAGAGGTTCCAAAAGCAACCTCTTTTATTCCTACAAGATATGTGTAACTGTCCAATCACAAGTAGGAAATTTAGTCTATGTGCATTGAATTTGGTTTTATGCTGGGGATTACATTCTCAAAATGTATTTTCAAAACTTTTTTTCTTTAAAGATAATTTCAGTGAGCAATCTCAAATGGAACTGCATAATGTGTTAACAGCAAAAATAAAAATAACCCAAAACAAGATTTGTGGGAGTGTATGTGCTAAACCAATATGAACAAGGATGTTTTTTAAATCATGTTTGTTTATTTAAGATTGAGTTAAAATCTAAATTAAAATGTATTTTGCTAAAGTGTTGATAGGAACTCTAGCTAGAAGTTCTCACTTCTCAATAAAACAAGCCAAATAGTTTACTTTGGGAGCTGTCCAGCAGATGTTTGTTGTACATTTTTTGATAACTCTTGTTGTTGTATATGGTGTAATGGAGGGCGTCATCTTAGTTTCTGACATCTTTGGGAAAGCATTGTCTGCCATGATAGACATGTGTCTGCATATGTCTGTCATGATAGACATAACCTGTGTTGAAAAGACCACTAATTTGTCATTTTTTCGGAAGTCTTTTTGGCAGAGTTTTCATTCATTCATCTCTAGCATGGCCTGAAAACTACTTTTTTTTTTCCTGTAGCAAATACTGGTTTAAACACAATTGTAAAGAAAATATTATTGTTTGCCTTACTTCTTTGGGGAATTCTGTGCAGTCAGGGTGTGATGGAAAGTCCAAGATCAGCAGCACAATTTAGTAGGTGGTGTGTAATGACGCACAGGGCCTGTGCCTCACCCTGTGCTCCACCCTGATACAGCTTAAGCATTGAAAGTCAGGTCTGCAGCTTTCACAGTCTTGCACTAAGGACAAAGGTCAGCGAAATCAACTTTTTGTACACAGCACAGAGAAATAGAATTCTATGATGTTTTTCTTTTATCCTCTTTTACTTAAAGAATGGTACTTACATTGTTTTATTGGATGATTTGTTAAAAGCTTATGTTGACAGAACTTGAGATAGGAGTAGGAAAGGATTGGACAAAAGAGTGAGGAAGAATTACAGATACCTTCCTAATGGAGCTGGAGAAATGGCTTTTAAGTTTACAATGAAGGTCAGGGAAGGAGGGGAAGAAAAGATCAGCAAATGTGGAGATCCAAGTTGGGAAACACCTGAGATAAGGCAGTTAAGAAAGTGGTTCAGGAAGTGATACAGCTGCATTGAAGCTCCAGGAATGGGATGGTTGTATGTGATATGTTCTGAAGTGTCATGGAATGTAAAAAGGGTAATACCTTGTCATGGAGAGATACTTCCTTTCTACTTCTCCCATGGCAGACAATGTGTCTACCATTATCCTGTGTAGTTGTGTAGGAGGAACCAGCTGAAATCCATCTGAACTGAAAAGCAGAGGATGTCCTGTGATGCTTCCATGCTGTAAAGGCAGACTGTGTATCCTTATAGTGAACCCCCAGAAATTTGCAACTCTTGAAGCCATGGCCTGTGCTGAGCCACTGTTTCGTCAGAAATGCAAATACTGTCTTGCTCCTTCACCATTAGATGCATAGGTATTTATTTAGATCTTGCCCTAAAATGTACATTGTATTAGGGCAAGCCATTTTATTTGTTGAAGTAGTCAAGGTGAAACTTAACACACTTAATATACTTTGTTAACTTACTCTACTAGGAAGTTTTATTCACCTGGCTTCATTAGCAGCTTCAAAAACTTTAGTTTTGTAATGTACAAAGGAGGTAGCATATTACTGCAGATACATCAGGGTCTGCAACCATGCCAGGATTTCTGCTATATTGTAGAAAAGAGGTAACTCTCAGATGTTTCTATACACAATTTCAGTGCATGAGAAAATTCTTGAAGACTTGTAAGCAAAGGTTGATTGGGTGAATCATCACTGATAGGAAATTGGAACATATTTATGACTTCTTAAAGACACAGATTTGTCAAACTGTATTTAAAGCTTAAAGTGTCTATGATAGACAAAAAAATTAGTTTAGAATAAGATATATAATAACAACTTATAATAAGCTGTTCATGAAGTGTATTATTGGAGCTATGTGTTAATTATTGGAGTCAGAGTAGGATGTGAAAAGAAAACTAAATGGTCAACGGCAAGTGTTTGCAAGTCTTGTTTTCCAGGACAGTAGTGCAGCTAATCTGGGAGATACCTTTTAAATAAATGAAGAATCCAATTACAGGCTGTTCTGTAACCTCAGAATATTTTCAGCTTATCTATAAATTTCTGTCAATACATTTTCCAGTTTGAGAAATCTGTTTAAATCTGAAAGAAAGTAGGAGCTTTTTTTTCCTTTTTCAAATATTTCTCATTTCTTATTTGTTTTCATTTCTCTCCAGTGAGGAAACTATGAGAGAGATGGGACTGTTCCACCTGGAGAGGAGAAGGCTCAGGGAAGATCTTGTCAATACATATGAATACCTCAAGGGAGTGTAAAAGCAGAGCCAAGTTCTTTTCAGTGGTGCCTAGTCATGGGACCAGAGAGACAAGAGGCACAAATAGAAACACAGAAGGTTCCCTCTGAACATCAGGAAACACTTTTTCACAGTGAGGGTGACTGGGCACTGACAGAATTTTCCCAGAGAGGTAGTGGAGTCTCCATCTGTGAAGATATTGAAAAGTCACCTGGGCATAATCCTGGGCAGCCAGATCTACATAGTCTGGCCTGGGAACCTCTAATAGGTCCTGTCCTACCTCAGCTGTTTTATGATTAATCTAATAATGTGATTATAATGAGAAAAAGTTCTATTTGAGTAGTCTTAACTTGGGGTTTGTTTGTAATATTTTTTTACGTTTGTGGTTGATTAAACAAGACAGACTGGGCTGCTTTTCAGTATTAGTGAGCTGTGTACTATCGCACTGTAACCACTGCAATGGAGATATGCAGAGCAGATGTCATTCTGAGACTGATGTCTCATGATGACAGAGTCAGTTACTGCAATGTATCACTGAGGATCAAGCTTGGAAGATGTAGGACCAGAAGAGAAAAATGGTCCTTTGAAGGTTATGAACTCTTGCAAGAAATGTGGGTAGCATTGTCAAGCTGCTTGAGGAGTTCAATAAGCTGCTGTGGTAGAGTCCATATTGCAGTGAACTTTAATTAATAATCAGGGATATTGTATTGCATAATTTGCAGTCTGATAACATTCTATTCATCCTACTTGCTCAGACAGAAAGTAGCTCATTTCTTAAAGAGGGAACCGTGTTTTATTCTGCACTTTCTTAGTATAATTATGAAAAGGCATAGCAGATACATATTACCTGAGCTGGTAGTGTTTGTTACGTGGAAGATTTAGTACCAAATAAGAGAAAGATGTGTTTCAGCTTTCCTGAGTACGACTTAGATCATTAAATATATATTTAGCCTGGTTTGCGTTTTTTTTTACTTTTGCATTTCTAGACATTTGTTACTTCCTAAAAACTGTCATTTTTTTCTTGTTAAGTGGAATTTTTCATCTCACTAACGCAGAAAGATTTTTTAATTTGTGTTTTATTTTTACCATATATAAAAATAACAAACAAGACAACCTAATAAAATAGTATTTAAAAATATACTTTACACATGCACAAATAAATCTATAGTGTATCTCTTCTTTTTTTCCTGTAACCCAAGTAATTTGCTGTTTAAACAGAATTCAATTAGTTAAAAATTAAACAATGAATTATTTACTGTTTCAAAAGATGTAGGGAACATATATTCTTCAAAACTAGGGTACTTTTATTAACTTATATTCACAGTTGTAATAACTGTGTTAGGTTGCCTGTCTAACCACTGTAAATTTTTTTATTAACTTATATCAGTTCAGTTGCTTCCTAATAATTTCAAGAAGTGAATCTTAAAGAGAAAGGGAGGCTTTTTGTAATGTTACCTAGCAAGCACGCATTCATTGGATAATTTTCGCGACTTGAAAAGGCCGATGCATAAGTGGTTGCTTATGAGGAAGTAATTTGCAGAAAGCTTCTGAAAAGCATGAGTAAAAGAAATGTTCTTCTTCCCTTCCTCCATAGTGTTCAGTGTGGATTGCAGCACAGTCGAATGTCCTCCTGTTCAGCAAGTTGTTTGCCCCCTGGATAGCTATGAAACCCAAGTCAGGCTGACGGCCGATGGCTGCTGCACCCTGCCCACCAGGTTGGTGTCTCGATGGCTCAGTGTTTTTAACTTGTTCTCGACAATTCAAGCACTGTAAATGCAGGATTATGATGCATACTTCTGTGACCGTAAATGCTGATACCAAATAAAAGTCACGTGAAGCTTTTCTATCAGTCTGATGGAAATACAGAATCTTGTATTTATATAGCAGAAAAAAAGACTTCATGGTACAGATGCATGATGTTGGTTTCTGCTAAAATTATTTGAGGAGTTTTTGTCTCTAGATTGAGTTTCAGTTAATTTGGTTAATTTTGCAAAAGTTAACTCTTGAAGGTGTTTCATGGTAAGGAGTTAAGAGGTGGAGATGACAGAAGACATGCTAGAAAAAAATCTCATCTAGTTAAAAGAGGAACAAAATATAATTTTGGGGGTTTTTTTTCCCACTGGAACTGTAGGGGAACAGAAATTTCAAGTACTTGCTTGCATTTTACTTCTGTTGTTCAAGTAGGTATAACTGCTGTGATTAAGAAAAAGGACAGTTTTAGAGTTGGTTTTGTTCCACAATTATGCACCACTCTTTGAGTTTATGGTTTTACAACAGATTTCCCAAAACCTGATTCATGTATATGCCAAATAAATTCAAGCAAAAATAACATAAATGAAAAGGTTTTAGATGAAAATGAAAATTTTTCTTGTAGATGTAACTAGTTGAGTTAGTTAGTGGAAGGTCTTTGCAGCCATAGAATATGGTCATATTCTCAGCCCCTTGTATAAAGTAGTAAAAAACTTGCAAAGAATTCAGAAAGTAGAAGATGGCAAATTGTATAATCAAGGTTGCTCTCTTTTGGCTACCCTTTGGGTGCGCATTTACTGTGGCATCTTCTTTAAAACTGTTGTTCCCATGTCATTTGAAAGTCTCTTATGGCATGAAGAATCAAAGACATTCAGTAAAATTTATACAGAAAAAGAGATATGGAAAATATCCTTTAATGCATTGATCCTACCTCATAAAATTTGAAAATGTATTTCTGAATTTGTCAGGTTTTGTTTGTAATTGTAGAGTAGGGATAGTACTCTGGTTCTTTTTATCCCTACTCAGCGAATGCTACAAATGTTATTTAATTCAGAGTTGTTTTCTTTTATTTTCTTGTTTTCTGAATTTTGTATACCAGAACATGGTATGGATTCTCAGTATCTTGCCTTTATTCTTTGATATATTTTCTGTAAACTTCCTGGGAATTGCAATGATGTTTTAGTTCATCATTGCAATGATGTGACTAGCTGGGACTGTGCAGGAGTCTGCAGATTTTATAGTCATCATACTGCCACTGTTGCAAATATAGCTCAGCATGTTCAAGACAACTAGAATAAAATGCTGCTAAGGACGGCATTCAGAAATACAGATTATAAAGTCAAAAAAGCGGTCACAGATTAATATTTCATAAATTTAGTAACATTTGTACATTAAAAGGATTAATGGTACATTTTTGCTTCCAAATTTGTTTCAGCTTTTTGTATTAAAAAGTGATACATAAGCCAAATTATTTTTTGTTTCAGAAAAGTAAAATTATATTCTATTTTTATACAGTCTAATATAACTTGTGGTTTGATTTTTCTAGTGCTTGACTGAAAGGAATGGAAAATATCCACTTTATTCTTTGTCAGCGGTATCTTCAGTGTTCCTTCTATCAGGAAATAGAGTACTGAGAAAATAAATCTTCATTTACTTCAGAAAAATGTCCAGTTTGAAATATCTTCTATTTCTAGTACACATGCGGGAACTGACCTTTAATAAAACACCTAGAGCAAGCATGTTCTTGAAAGAATCTTTTTATTTTCTTGAGAATGTTTAAAAATGAGGTCAGTTTGCTGAGCGCTAACTGCTGTCTGAAGTGTCCTTGTCCCTGTATGTGTCAAACCAGTGATGAAACCAGTATTCTCCTGTGCACAAAGGTCCCAATTGTACAAGCAGGCCTACAGCGTGTGAATTACTGGGTAATTGTGAATTCCTGAAACCTCTTTGAAATCAGTTGTTGTGCATTCCTGGGATCAGAGTTTAACAAGAGATCAGAGCTAGGATAGATGAGTACTTAGCTCCTGGAGCCTTAGGAGCTGATCTTATGATCAACAGGGGTTTTGTGTTAATGTCTCTGGTCCTCCTAGATGTATAAGACTGCAAAATGCCTCCACAATTAGCATAACCCAGTATGTCCGCAGGCAGGCAGAAACAACTGTAGGTATCTTGTCCTCCTCCATTATTTTTTAATTTCATGGCTCAGTCTATATATTGTTATTTTGTGGGTTGCTATTTGGATTGCCTTAAATCAGCCAAAGCAATAATACGCTTTTTAATGGAGTAGGTGAGAAGGAAAGAAGAAAAACTGAATCTGGTAGTAATATGATCATACAGATGCTCTACATGTTGTGTGCCTGCTAGAAATATATTTAGTTATTTTGATTTTCATATACTACTGTGCTTCTTAAGGAAGACAGTGCCATATTCATCATTCATGTGCTGTAAGTAAAGATTTTATTTGAAGGGGGGAATAAAGGAACACCGACATGGGGATAATAGAAAAGAAAGCTTTAAAAAAAATTTGAGGAAACAGAAGTGCATGTGTGAAAAGAGAAAACAGGAAAGGAAACAGTGCAGTTTCTTGGAACATGAAAATTGAGCCATTTGACTTCAGGTTCAGTGTTTCCTCAGATTTGATGAGACACCCTTTCTATTTGAAAGTACAGTGAGACTTGCAATTCAAAATTATAGAAAAAAGGTGCAGATTTATGAATTAATGAGTCTGTGGTAGGAAAATGGGATTGTTTTACTTAATTTCAGAATTTCTTAATAAAATATTAAGAGTTATGAAATAGCAACATTGGCTTTTCTGAGAATCACTTTAGAATAACCTAATTGGATACCACATCTCTTTTTCATTGTTAGAATTAAGTTCAAAATAAGTGGCACTATATTTTTTTAGTATACATTTGAGAACAATTTATTAAAAGCAGAGATATTGTTCTGTAAGGTCATGGACTTTAGACTTTAGACAGTCATTTAGACTTCATGAAATTGTGTTTCTATGACTATGAACTCTTTGAAGAAATTATGATCATCTGTTTCATTTACTGCCCCTGACATAAAAGCATAATAGAAGCAGAACCAGAAAGCAATTAAAGGAGAGTGCCATGGCAAAGGACAGATGATGTGTCACTGAGCTGGTTAACAAGTAGTTGATAATTTCACATACAGTAGCAGCAGACTGACTTCTGCCTCACCTCTTGTTCCTGGCCTGTTTCTTGTACATAATATGCTAGGAAAATGGAAATCCTTGAATCTGGTGATAAATGGGCGTTTCTTTTGTGAGCAAACTCTTGAATGCGTGTTCATAACAATAAAAACTCCTTGAGCAATGCCAGAGGAAAAGTGGGAATAGTAGGCATCTGATACCATAAATTCTTGCTCTTGCACTCAGAGGTTATATTTAGTGTCACACTGATTTCTAATGCACTGGTTCAAACAGAACATACTGATTTGGCATCAACATCAAAATACTAGTTGCTTCAGCTTTCATCAGGCTGCTATGAGACACTTATCTTAAATTTCCAGCAATTATGTTAGAAAAGCTAAATGTTTGGAAAACAGGAAAACAGCTATTATGTTAGGAAAGCTTAGAACAGTCTGTCTCTGGTCTTGGTAAAGATGCTTGCTTCTCCAAGGAGGTTGTTGAACAAAAATGTGTTAGAGCTCTTAAAGAAAACATGACTGTAGTTTTTTAATGTAAGTTTGTGGTCTTCTATTAGGAAGTTGAATGAGATCAATATCAAGTTTACAGATTCTGTTCTTTGAATGTTCCCAGTTTGGGTAGCTTTACATAAAATATTTTTGGATTGTTTTTTTTCCTTTGTGACTGCTGTCAAAATAATTTGGGAGTTTAGTCTTTATTAGGTCTCTGCTTCTTGCTGCTGTTTTATATCCCTGCTTCTGTGCTGTCATCTGTTACAGATTTGGTAATTTCAAGATTAATTTAGTGCTCTGTTCTCAGAGATATTTCACACACACACTCCTCCCCCCACCCACAGCTATTCTTGGTCAGTCTTTTAATAAAACCAGATAACCAAGAAAACTCCATAGAGAACAGCAAGATGTTAGCACTGTGCCGATATTAAAAAGAACAAAACCTATGTAATTAAATAGGGTTGTCTTGTTATCAGTTCTGAGAAAAATAGTGGGAAAACTGATAGAGGATTGAATCAAGGATTAAAGGATGTAATTATAGCTAGAAGTAGCCAGTATTGCTGGAATCTGATTTTTGTCTTTTGAAGATACTAAGCTTGTCTTGAAGACTTGACCATCAGAGTGCCTTCCTTTTCAATTTCTGTCTTCCATCATCACTAGTCCTTTTTTTTTAATTGGATTCTAACTTTAAACAAAACTAACAAGCAAGTGAAAAACAACTAGAACTTTTTAATTAATATTGTCTCACAGGGTTTACTTTATAAAATGGAAATGTATCCCCTTCCCCAAACTACTTAACACTGAAGGACATTTCCCACACCTCTCTCAGATTTTGGGAGTGACTCAGTCTCAGTGAGTCAGCATCATTATTCTTTAGCTCCTGAGAGGAACTCTTGTAGCATATGCATGCTGGCTTGAATATCTTGCTAATATATCTTGCTATCTTGATAATATAGGATGTAGTAGTATTCTTCTGAGAGGAGAGACACATCCAGGAGTATGTTCACTAAATCCCAGTAATAAGTTTGCTTCGCATACTTCTTAGAAAATCTCACACCATAATACTGGATATTTTCTAGATTTCAAAAAGTTCAGAAATAATTGATATATGTTTATCTATCAAAATTTCCAGTATTTTATTTTCTACCAGAGTCCTAGCTTGAAAAAAGCAGTTTCAAGAATGATGTTGTGAGATGAAGAGAAGAAAAAGCAATTGTAAGTTGAGCATAACAAGATAAATTCCATATGCCAAAAAAAGTGATTAAAAGCTTTTTTTACAGATACAGTCTTGCAAGACTGGAGCCCAAAAGGCTCGGGCTTCATGGATGAGCAAATGAAGATGCTTTGAATTGGACCATTTCACTATCACTTAGTTACAGATAGCTGAATGGCTTTACAAATGCAAACCTCTCAGTTGGCTCAAGTAGCATGAAGGAGTAGGATTATAGTTGTATTGTTTAGAAGAAAACCTCTGAAAAAGTTTCTTAAGTGAATTAGTCATAGAATTCCATTTTCCTTGTTTAATAGTTTTTGCCCTGTCATTTTTTCCTTGTATGTGGCTAAAATGTCTCAATCTGGAGCTGCTGTGAATAGCAATGCCACCATTTGGTCTTCAGTATGGTAAAGAATTGAAACGTGCTCAGTCAGCAAATCCAAGTATTAAGTCTCTGGATGATAAGGTTTTGTTTTACATTTTCTTCATCTACTCAGCCCCATTGGAGGGTCAGAGGGGCAATTAATATGTGCATGAAAGATTTACATAGAAAACAGTCCAGTTCTTTCCCCCACCCCAAATTTTTAAATACTTTTATTTTTATACAGCTCATGAAAATGAGTATTACATACCTTGATGTAATAGGAAACATTTTTTTAGATAAGGATAAATTTAAGCTATATCCGGATAGAAATGGAATACAACTTGGGACAGAACTAGACTAGAATTTTCTATCATATTTAATTACCTTTCACTTTATGACATAGTAGGAAGAAGAGTAAATCTACAAATCTACAGTACTTCACTGTAAGAATCTTCTTAAGAGAGTGTTCTTTTTTATCTGTCCTGTACTATTTTATTACTTTTCATCTTTTGTTTCTAATAAAAACTTGTATTGTCTTGGGCACACTATAGATGCCACTTGAGAAATTCACCATTAGCAGTTTCACTTGTACTTTTAAGGAAACCTGTAGATATATTAAAAGACATGCTGTCTTTTCATGTAAGTGAATTGAAACATGGGTCCTGTGGCAGGTGACTGTGCAAAAATCACACCTCTTTAGAGAGCATTTAAATTTATGTAGAATTAGTGTAGTGTTAGAAGAAAGGATAATAGTTTTAAACTGAAAGAGGAGAGATTCAAATTAGACATTAGGAGGAAATTTTTCACTGTCAAGGTGGTAAAACACTGGAACAAGTTTGACAGAGAACAAGCAGATGCCCCATCCCTGGAAGTGTTCAAGGTCAGCTTAGATAGGGCTTTGATCAGCCTGGTTTAGTGGAAGATGTTCCTAATAGGGCAGCTGTTCTATGATTCCATGCTTTTATTTTCTTAGAAGACTTTGTCCAGTAAGCAACTGCTTTTACTGTACTTTATCTGCTTTTATGGCACTTGTACGTGCTGTTATTGTACCATGCATTGTGTCCACAACCTGTCACAGCATTAGACCTACCAGCCAGTGTTGTGTGTTTCGTGTTGCTCCAGTGTCTAAGCAATCTAGTGCCAGCAATGCAAAAATCAGCAATTACTTTCATCCTGTGGCAGTCACCAGAATCATAACTAGGAAGTCTACTGTTGTAAGTTCCCTTTTAAGCTATTATCAAATATATTTGCATTGTATTTGAGAGCACCCGTACACAGCTAGTTGGCCAATGTTTTTATTCTGACATCATCTGTAGAGGTGGCCTCTGAGTCCCTGATTAACTTTCCACTTCTCCATTTAGTAGGAATTGTGCACCCATTCTGTTCATTTTTCTTAGCTTTTTGGCTGTTTCAGATCTTCTCTGTCATTCCTTGTGATTCTCAGCTTTGTCTAGATTTTCTTAGGTCTTCCTGTCTTTCGAAGACCTTCATTTTATGATAATGTTTTGGTGTTCCATACAGCATTCACCACTT
Source organism: Bombycilla garrulus (assembly GCA_013400315.1). Classification (NCBI taxonomy): domain Eukaryota; kingdom Metazoa; phylum Chordata; class Aves; order Passeriformes; family Bombycillidae; genus Bombycilla; species Bombycilla garrulus. The sequence goes on from VXBU01008805.1 coordinate 320,238, forward strand.
GGATTCCTCCAACCTTCTTTAGAAGACAGTCGTGATTTTCCAGCAAGTGTAACTTTTTCCTTATTTTCCCCTGTACCAGTCACTTCTCTTAAGCAACTTTTGCTGATACAGAGGTCTCCCTTGTATTTGTTCTAGAATTTTAGATCCTTCTCCTCCACCCATCTCATCCTCAAGAATTGGTATCCAAGAGAAAGTGGTTGTGGATCCCAGTTTTTGTTAAAAGAAGGTTCAGCTGGAACTGGTAAGACAAATCATGGATCCAAGACCTGTATCTTCCCAAGACTTCTATTCAGGGATTTGCTCCTGAGTAACCTGGGTAGTTGGATCAAAGGTCTGTGTTAAGGACTGTGCAGAAGCTTTTTTTATGCCTTCAGTTCTGTCATCAGCTTCTTAGGAACTCTGGTTTCTAATCCTGGCCAACTTGCTCAGGTTGTTTCTCCTGCACCTTAACTCTAGCAGACCACTTTGCCATCTCAAGTGCATCAGTACTGTGGTGGTGTAACACTTGGTGTTGAACTGGAGACTGCTTCTTATCAAAGAGGCAGATTTATATTGAAGGAAAGCTCCACACTGATGAGAACTGTACCCATCCCATGTTCTAGTAAGGCTTGCAGTAGGTTTTTGTTTAATGGCTGATGAATAGACACTGCCATTTTTTGGAAGTTTGGTAGTATCTGGAAATAAGTGTTTAGGCATTTTCATATTAGTCTTTAAAATCTTTAGAAGTTAGGAAATGGTGAGTATTTTTCCCAGGAAAATCATTTTGCTTCATTCCTGCTGAGATATTCAGTCCTGCTTACAGACTGCACTGTACTGAATATCCACAAAAAGCAAGGATAACAGGGCATGGTCTGTAACCTTCCTAGGTGACCCATGTTCCATGTCTGTCTTCTCATGATGTCTTCCAGGAGAGGTGATGAATTGCTGAACTTAAGAGTTCAAGCATTCCCCTTCTTCCCTACTGAGCTGCCTCAGGAATTCCCATGTGTTCTCAGTGTGATGGTAGTTATTGCTGCCTTGGCGTTGAGCCTTACCATGTGGGTTGTTTTGGCCCACAACCATGTTTTCCTGAAGTACACAAATGAGGAAAAGATTATATGTTGGTTGGTTGGATGTTTCTTTAAAGCCATCTCAGTAAAACTTGAACAGAAGCTCTTGGAACACGAGACATTTCTGGAGCCCGATGGCTGACTCCTGAGTGTCAGAGACCTCAGACAAGGAGAAGAAAACATGAGAACTTTTGCAGAAGAAATAGCTTGTAAATCTTTTGCAGAAGCTGTAAGACATTGTAAATACAGAGGTCCTGTCGCTGCAGAGTTCACTCAGCAACAATAAAAGACTCCATAGATCAGAAGATGAAGAAGCTAAAAGCCTTTATTAAGAAAAGAGCTCGACTTTTATAGATGAGTTTGTTAGGTTGGTTTGTGTTGGTCAGCAGGTCAACAAGCAAAGACGCCCCCTCAGCCCATTGGTGAAAAGGAGAACAACAACCTCTTGAAAAACATCTCAAGACAAACACCATGAATCTCACATACAAACACCAGGTGCAGATATTGTTTACATTTCTCTTCTTTGCACTCCCTCACAACTTCCAAGGATGGCCTGAGAAAGTTGCCGATCTGTCTCTGACCAGGCTGTCAGAGACAGCCTGGGGACCACAAAGTCTCTGCTTGCATCTTTTATAGATCAGTGTTTTGTGCCTGTATGATCTGTTAAAAATACACATCCATGGTCTTCCACCAACTTCTAGGAAATATTGAATTGGAAAACCTGAAAGACAATGACACCTAAAGGAAGAAGTACATTTCCCAAGAGCAAAACAAAAAAACCCATTGGCATTGGGGTGGGGGTAGGAAGTATCACTGACAGCTATGCAAGCAGCTTCCTTTTAATGGAAAAGTATCTGTAGTATTCTAATCTGACCATGTGCTGAGTTAATGGTATATTTACTCCTTCCCTTGTGAAACATGTCAAGAAATTTTAAGCCAGATTAATTGAAGTTACTCTGAATTTTATCTACTTTTAGGTGGTGTTTTATGCTTGAATTTAGAGTGAGGTTGTAGTGTCTATAGAATTTGGGTTTGTTTCCATTCTTTATAAGCAAGCTGGTGTTTGAACTCTTTCAGCTTATAATAAGCTGGTAGATATGTCTTTCTGTTTCAATTTTTGTTTTCACTTGTCAGTCTAATAATTAGTGTGTACCTTGATCACATTGAGTATTGTTTTTCCTCTTCTACTGAGACTTCCCACTGTGTTTTGTTTCATTTATTCTACTTAATCAGCTATTAGCTTGTTTGGAAATTGAATAAGTGATTTAGTTGAGAATAATTTCTGACTTGAACAGGCAAATTTCTGTTTGTATCATAGAGATCAATAATGTCTGACTGTTGTCTTCAGACTCACAAGTGCACAGATGTCTAGGGAGACCCATGTACATATTAAAGCAATAGAATGATAATTTGGATGCTTGCATTTTAAAAGGGAAATAGATATGGGAGTTCCCAAGCAATTTCCAGTGGTACTTGGGGCAGATGGTAATATCAACATTACAGAGGTTATATCAAGAGTGTGAAGTTTTTTTCCTCTAGAAAACGGTGGGAAACGTCATGTCAGAATTCAGCAGCCACAAATTCTGCTTCTTTCTTCCTTCTCAAATTATTGAATAATTAAAAAGTGGGAGTGAGGGTTGTGGACCATTTTAAAATGAAAAGTAGTTTCTCACTGCTCTTCTTTGAAATGTCATTGGTGAATTTCAGTCTGGTTTCTACAAAAGGGTTACAGTTCTTGCATGCATGGCTTCTACTACATGGAAGGACCTCATTAATTGAGTGGAGTACCTTATTTTTAGATTTGAAATGTTTGTTATATTATGAAGGGTGAAGCTGATAAACCTGAGAAAAAGAGTAACTGAGATAGACAGTAGTAAAAACCATAGAGACCATAACAGAAAAAAAGCACCTGGTGGTATGGCAAAATGTGAGAAAAAAATACAGGGTTGAACTATTCTATTTTATTTCTTATACTGATTAATTCAAAAGGATCTGTACATATATTTGTGTACTGGAAAAAATCAGCTTACTTGAAAAGTCAGTGCATTTGGCCACTGCTTGTATGCCTACTGCATCTCTGGCATCACTTTTTTGTGACTATCCTCACGTCTGTCTCAGCCCTCAGGGTAACAGAGGAATTCATTTAATATTAGTCAAAGGATGAAATTAAGTTTTTTAGTTAGATGAACTCTTTAGACTCTAATCAGCATTGGAATCTACTTGATATGTATGCTGATTTTTATGACAACTTCCCTTATTTTAGCATCTGTTTGCTATTTCCTAATGCTAATAATATGCAAAAGATGCACAAAAAAGTTCCCCTTCTTAGTATCTTTAATTAAAAGCTAGATATGTGCCTTTTGTAATATTGAAAAGACCCCTGTGTATAAAGATTACTATACTGATGGAAAAAAAATCACTATTATGTTGAATGTCTCTAACAAGATCTGGATTTTGAAAAGGAACTCTTACTTAGGTGCACACTAATTTTGCTTTCTCAATAAGTAAACCCCCTGAAAAATTAAAATAGGAAGAACTTCCATATGAGTTTGTTTACATAGCAGTGATGTAAAACTTTTGACTTTTGAGCATTTGCAAACAGTCTCATAGCCTCATATTTCCTCCTCATGAAATGCCAATCAATCTCCAACTAGCACATTAGTGTTATATGCAGCTTCCACAGTTCTTCTGTCATCTCTCTTTAGAGGTTTATTATTGATCTTTGAAATAAAATACTGAAAGATTTCCATGAAAAAAATATTTTCATTACTGATTTTTTGAATAGTCTTTAAAAACTAAAATAATAATAGTCATACTGAATTTGTGAGCAAAAACTCTCCAGTCTGTCTGACTGAAGATTTAGGAAAATTCTAGTTGAGATTCATGTATAGTGGTGTTCCAATGGCTTAGGCTTTACCTGCAGTGCGGGCAGCGGCTTTATCCTATCTGCTTAACTCACATTGTTAATTGAGATTCAGGTGTGAATAACATGGAAATAATTCTTCAATAATTTCATGAGATTGCTATGTCAATATTTAATTTTGCCTTATCATCATCATTTATGTCATGAGCTTGATGGTAGCCAGGGTATTGGAGTTAAACTTTGCCACTCTCAAGGTTTATAATGCTCTTCTGAAAATTCCTGATTTCACAGTATCCTTAAGTGCTTATATTATTAACACATCTGTGTAGGTTTTATCTACTACACCGACTAATATAAGTGTTAATAACGTTAATGCAAATTGTATTAGATTGCTGCAAGGGGGAAAAAAAAAGGACTGTGATAACATCTCACAGGAATGTGATGTATGTTTCAGGAATGCTTTTCTCTAGTCTCAGTGCTTTAGACTTTAATTTTGTTTTGATCCTCAGAATAAATATCCCTCTTGTCCCCTCAACCTCCCATTCACTGATACTAAATCTTTTTTTCCAGGGTGCCTGTTCTTATTTTCATAGCCATTATGCCCTGTGCCTGGAGAACTCTTTTGATCCTACCATCAAAACAGCTTTTCTGAGGCTAAGCAAGACCTTCTCTCTCTAAATCTGTTTAATAACAGAAGTAAATGAACCAAGATAATTGGATTTGAAGTAAAAGTTTTCATTTACAAGTATTCAATTTGATTTTTTTTTTCATCTTCTTCATTTTCCTTTTTGCTCTTTTGGAGACATAAAGAAAAAGCTTAGCGGTTATATTAAAAAAACCCCAAACAGAAATCAAACCAAAACAACCCCACCACCAACACACCTCAAACATAAACTGAACTGGTAATGAACTTACTTACCTTCTGAAGAACTTAAACTGATTTTAAAAATCAAGCCATTTATATTACTGAAGGAATCACTTTCCCCAATCTATAAAGCATTCATTAATGTAATCGTCTCATTTTGCTTCTTTATATACTGAAGTTTTCCTTCGTCAGTTGTTGAAATTTCTAAGATTTCTAAGATTTCTAACATAGGACTCTGGTATAGGAGTGTTCTTCCTTGTTAAAAGGACATGTTCTTGGCTTGACCTGAGTGCTGTTATGGTAATAACATGCCAGGAGGCTTTGTTTCCTTGCAACCTTTGCTAATAAGGTGTGTCAGGGGCACATACTGGGTGCCAACTTCCCGGTACCTCAAGTACTGCCCTCCCTTTGATGCTAGAAGTTTTGGATGCCACAATGCCATTTGATGCTGCAGTGGTGTCACTGCAGGCCATGTGAAGGGAGAAGGTGCCCTGCAGTGCAGCCTTCTCTCTGAGCAGGTTTCCTTGTAGCAACTTCTGCTGTGACTGTTGTCCCTCCTTCGGCAAGCTACAGTTATGGGGGGAGCAGCTCAGGACCAGCATGGTGCCTTACTGAACAGGTGAATTTTAGAGAAATCAGCCTGAAAGGGACCATGGTCGCTGTTAAAAGGCTTAACTCAAACTGACCTGCTGCCTCAAACCTAATGTTCCATTACCAAGGGTAAGATAGGCACAGGTGGATAGCTGCCTGTGGCAGAGCACAGGCCTGGGCTGCAACTTCTCTTCCTTCCATTTCTCTGCTCCAAAAAGCACTTCAGAAAAATCTAGTTCTATAAAGCTCATCTTGCTCTCTTGCTCAGAATGGGATCACTTATTCTGAATTTCCAGATGTTGTTTTGGCAGTGTGACAGCCATGCTCAGCTACCAGAATTCCTTGGACTTCTTTCTGACAGACTTCTGTCTCCAAAACAATGTTTTCCATGCTAATAAGCTGGACAATGGTCAAAGGTTTTCCTAGCAGAGCTGGCTGAAAAGAATGCAGACTATTTAAAAGTCCATCTGAGATAGTTTTCTACTTTGACATTCTCCTATGCATGGCTTATGTTTTAACCAAATGGGAAGTCAATTTATAAAATTTTGGAGTGTTGAGGTTTTGTTTGCTTACACTGTGAGTATGTGAAACTTTCATTACTCTGTATAGGAGGGAGTATTTTCTACAGAAAAGAATGTTGGCTGCCGCCAATCTTTCAAATATCTCCTTCATTCCTTTTTATGGAAGATTGTCCTATCTTAAGTTATTTAAATTGGTGATTTATAGTTTCTTGTGGTTTAGTTTTGTGTTTTGGGTTGTTTGTTTGTGGTTTTTTTTAATCTGTTGACAGGGAAAAAAATGAGAGGGGGAAAGTAAAAATTATTAATCTAATCATTTAATATTGCAGTTCTATGAGTTACTAGGAATGTGAAACAAAAAGAAAGAAGGTACTTCTGAGAAAGCTTATTGTGAAGGTAGTAGAACTAAGAGTGGTAATTTCAGCTCATGAAACTTGGAAAATCAAAGCCCACAACTATTTTCCCAATGTGTGCTATTTTCTTTGAATTTTCAGGAAGTTTGATCTACCTATTTTCCCAGAGATCATCAGGATGTTGAATATAGGGTTATTGAAGTGAAACTTCAATTTTTATTTAGGCTTTCAATACCACTTTCAGATTGTGTCTGCACTTTTTTTTCTGTCATATATGTTTAAAAATATTTTCTTTTCTTTTTCATTAGTAATATGTAGCTAGTTATTTCTGGGTTTCATTCTTCTCAGAAAGTAAAAGCATTTTTCAAAACAGTCTACTACATGGGTTAAGGTACAAATTCCATTAACCTGGCAGTGCTAATTTTTTTTTTTCATTGATTACTAGAGGTCACCTTTTTACTTCCCCTCCACCATCTTCCTGTACAATGGGAACAGCAAAAGTGAGAGATACTAGTAATTCTGTAAAATTATTTACAGTCATCTTAAAGGGAAACTGCTGTCACAAATCCTTTGGGTTTTTGATCACATGTAGTAGAAGCCAAGAATGCTTTTTCTTCCTTCTACATCTCTGATGGCAAACAACACACAGTAAAGAAAATAATTGGGTTCCCTCCGTCTTTGTATTTACAGATAAGCTGAGAAGAAAATGTCACAAACAAAAGTGTGATAAATAAAACTTCGTTTTTTTTACTCTTACTTTTTTGTTTAGTCCATTATTCTTTACAGTTATGGGAAGCATAGTATTATTAAAAAACAACCAAACAAACAAACAAAAAACCCAAACCAAGCTAACAAAGAAAAAAACCGCCAAACCTGTAAATGTTTGCCTTGAAGCTGTTACTATACTGTAGCATATATGTGCACATAAAGCTTTACTTTCACTATCTTGATGTATTTAACATTTACTTAAATTTACTTTATCTCTTTACAGTAACATGCTTCTGTAATGCAATATTTTAAGAATCCTTTTCAAATAGTTTAATAGATGTTTTGTGAGATTCCTTGACTTTACTTTTATTTCTTGTAAACTATCTTTTGAGTAATACCTTACGCTGGAGAATATAACAATTTTATCTAACACTGATGAGGTTAAAGGGTGAGATATCAAAAACCTGCCCGTTGAGAGGTGGTCCTTCCTCATTCATTGGATGCTGATCTGAGATGAAATGGCTGTTGGACAATTAAGGAGACGTGCATGGCAGGGGAGAGCCAAACTTCTTGCTTTTTGAGCATAAAGAATAAATAAATGCATTAAGGGCTGATGCTGTTCCTTACTAACCGGTTGTTTAATGTGGAGATTATCTTGGGATACTTAAAATATTTGAAATAGTTATTAACAAGTAGAGTTCTTATTTCTTTAAGTCATAATTACAGGATATTCTATTATAGAGTCATTGCTGCTTATCCCTATAATGTGACCATCATTCTGGGCAAGAACTCTGTTAAGTGTAAAACTTATCAAAAGTCTTTAAGTGTTTGACTTTTAAGCTGTTAGTTAATCATAAAGCAAAGAATCTGGAAGCAAACTTGACGATTATTTATCCACGTTTTCTATCTCCCAGTTTATTAGGCTGTTTTCTTAAATAGGCAAACAAATACTACTTACATGGAGAAAGTAGTCCTTTTAGAATGATCCAAAACTAACCACAGTATTTAATATACCTAGCTTCCCACAGTATTTGGCGTCAAAGGTAATTGGTTCCCACCTCTGCAAACTGCAGCACCATCAACACCAAAAGAGAACTTTTCATTCAGCTTAGATTTGATGATTCCAGTCTTCCTTTCTCTTTAATTTTTCCCAAGAGTACACTGGATGTAATGTGGTTTCCTTATGAGAGAGCACCCTTCTGATGAGTGAGTGCAATTTCTGTTATTAGTGTTTCATCAATTTTGATTATTCAAGACAGAATTGGAGGAGAAACCTTACTTTGCAAGTTTGGAGAACACAGTTATTACAGTTTTCAAATTTTTACACAGAGCAGAGGAGCACCATTGGTTTTGCACACTACCACCTTTTTATTTGCTTGACAGCCAACGAGATTGGATGGTTAAATAGAACCCTTCAGGCTGATAAAACGTCTTGGTTGTTCAGTTAATAAAAGATGATTCTAAGACATGAATATGCCAAAGCTGTAACTTGTGCTCTGATTTTCTGTTTTTCTCTCGCTTTTTCTTTCACCTTGTATGTGACTCCCTTTATTTACGGGGTTTTCCCTGCTGTTCTTTTGGTTCCAGATGCGAGTGTCTCACTGGTCTATGTGGTTTCCCCATGTGCGAGGCAGGCTCCGTTCCCCAGATAGTCTCTCGTGGAGATGGAACTCCTGGCAAGTGCTGTGATGTCTTTGAATGTGTCAATGGTACGTGAAACTTTCTCTTGCACCTGAAGAGGAGGGTTTTATGTCTCTCTGGGGGATGCTGGGCTTTTGGTTATTTTTAGTATGTTGTCAAGATCTAAGAGAATTAATTTTCTTCAAGAAGGAACTGGAAGTTTAGGTGAAGATACTGACGTGGGAAACTGTCATTTTGAAGTTATCATGCTGCTTTACTTTCAGATAGTCTTTTACCGTAGCAAACACTAGAAGCCTGCTAGAAGTGAAATTTTTGTTACCCATCACAGCTGCTTGTGACAGCACTGTAAGGGAAAGCGTGCTGTTTAGACTATGGGGTTTGCCTTAAGAATCAATTGCAAAGTAGTTTTTTACACAGGCATACGCAACCTTTAGAAATTATAAGAGAGTGTAGGAATATATTCATTATCAGTTTTAACTTCCCAATCTAAATGCTTAGAAAATACCTAAAACCCCTTAAATTTGTCATGCAAATGACTCTTATCTGAGGACTGTTGTAGATAGAGAGCTCTATATATATGCTGTGTATATGGTGAATTGTGAAGAAACAATATTTGACTTCTGGTAAGGGGGAAAATACCCTTGAAGGACTGCATAATAATTTCTGACCATTAAAAATTAAAAGCTGTTGCGGTATTTATTAATAATTATTTTTCCAGCAATATTTGATCTTGTTCAGTGGTATTTGTATCAAATGTTTAAAACAGCCTTTATTTTAGAATTGTGATTGCAAATGGAGGGAGAAAGCAATTTCTCCTGGAAAAGGTCTGTGTTATTTGCACATAGCAATATTTTAAATACACAAATGCTGATTGAAAAATAATACATATAGTGGGATATTATATATAAAAATTAAGTTTTCCCATATGAATTAAAGAATTTATATCAGGAAGAGTCACAGATTCCTTAGCTTTTAGAGTAATTCTTTTACTATTTGGGTAAGATTTTATAAATGCAACTTATCTACTTTTTGTTTATGTACACTAAAGTAATGCGCCTCTTTCTTTGTTTCATATTTCTTTCATTCTGTTAAAGTATCATTTCTGAATCTGATTTAACTGTATGAGACACCTGAATGCAATGTTTAATTCAGGATTCACCTCAGTAGTTTGAGCAAGAAATGTAGAGCCAATTTCAGATACGATGATACCATGCTAATGGCTTCTCTACAGCCTGCATGTTATTTGTAGATACTGCTGACAGAGCTGTTGCACTATATATATTGTAGCAGGTGGGAAACGGAGCTGTTGAAATTGCCCAGGTTTTTTTGTGACATCTTCATGTGGTCTTTCCAAGTAGAAGTTAGATTCATTTTTCATTAGTAACAGTGAATTTGGACTGTCTTTAGCACTGTTGCCCTGGGCATCACTGCCTTATTGTGCACTGTAGCTCACTGCAAAGATCCAAACAGCTTTTGGATCAGGACTCCTTTTTCCCTCTCAGGCTTTCTATACCTTAGTAGCCTATGAATATTGAGTATATTGAAAGAATAAATAGGAGTTTTTGAAGGGAAGGTGGTGCCACAGAGGGAAGCAGAAAGGGTAGATTGGTGAAAAATTGAGGCCCTTAAAAATATATTTGAATATATTCCAGGCCAGTATCAAAATTATCTTTAATAAGTTCCTCTTAAAAAAAAATAAAATAATCCTGAGAAAACTGGTCAGAAAAATTAAGTACTTTTTAGAAAATCACATTTTTCGTTATGTTACTTAATGCTACAATCAGATTTTAAAAAGTAATGGTGTATGATGTGTTTTTAAAGTGCTTCGAGCAAACTTCCAGGTGAAGTTATTAATGATGCTCCGTTTTGGAAAGAAGAAATAGTTATAAATCTGAAGATGATAAATAGTTTTAATAAGTCTTTGAGCAACCATGAAACTACTCATGAGTGCATGACATTTGTATTGTGCACTTATCATTGGAAGAGAAAACAAAATAATCATAGAACATGATCTGTTTGCTTTATAATTTGGGTTTTTTCAAATGCATTTTAGCATGTTTAGGTGTTTTTTATTTCAGGGACAACTATTACAAATAAACTCTCTAAAACCTCTAAATTCCTAGAAAACTAATTCTGACAAGAACTTCTAGATAAATGTTTAATTCAATGACTAACTTGTACATGTGTTTGTATGTGTGTAATAAATCCCTACCATTACTTTTGTCAGTTTAAAATTAAGAGGAGGGGAGAATTTTTTTAGTGAAACTGATAGTTAGTGAAACTGATGAATTCAATATCCAGTTCTGGTTTTTACAGTATTTTGAAATACTAACAAGTGCGGAGGAGATACAATTGATATCAGTAACAGATGGAGAAAATATCTTACAGTGATAGCCTTAGATCAATTTCTTTGCTTCATTTAAAAAAATGCCTTCAAAGTAACAAGAGTCAAATCTGTAAGATCTAGGACAAGCTGTTCTCAGCAGTAAGGGTGGCTAGCTGTTGGCACAAACTGTTAGGAGGATGCTGAATTCCTTATCTTTATCCTTTCCAATTAGGATTAGGTGCCTTTTTAAAGCATGTGTTTTAATCAAATGCAATTTAACGAGTTTATAGGTGGTAAGTGGAGAAGTTGTATAATCAGCATTACCAACAAGTTTCATTAGTTACTTCTGTGTTTGAAAACCTCTGAAAACAAGCAAGTGGATGGAATAAAAAAGAAATATGCACACTCACATGGATATAATTTTCCTGCTATTGTAGCATCTATTGAATTCAATAATTAAAAGAGTTAAAGAATTCCTTTGGCAGTGGGGCAGGGGAGGACCAGTCAGGAAGAATACTGATCATCATTATCTTAAAATAAGGGTATCCATTACAAATTAGTGCATTAGACCGCAAAACATCCAATTTGTATATTTAGGAAATGCTAATGATGGTCAGAGTGTTAAATCAGGCCAGACTTCCGCAATATTTATTGCAATTTTGTGCTAATGTGATTGATGCAGGATTATATGTTCACAGTATGGGTAGGTTGGCTTTGCTGTGTAGGAAGGTGCTCTGCTGTAGCTGTAAAATAACAGTGGCCAATGTTGAGGGGATAGTTAATAATGGCTGCAAAATACACGTCATGGAGACACAGTGCAGAATGTTCTTTGTTGTCGACAGTTTGGGGACAGAGCATTTGTTTGGGTTTTTTTTTTTGCATGTGTTTTTCCTGGATTTAATATAAAACTGGTGTAGAAGTTCCATGATATATATGTAGATTTTGTGTTGTTATCTTTGTTACTGATATACACTGTCTCAAACTAGCCTTTGGTTAGCCTCTCTAAGAAAAGCATATTAATCTCTGGCCAAAGAAACTTCTGCAGTAATTACTTCTTTTGCAGATTGTAATGGTGGTGTTGTTTTTTGATTACAAATACAACATTAAGTCAATACACTAGTCTTTATTTTTCTGCTTCAGATTTATGTTGGGTGTGTCCTTATATTTCACATCATATGCGATCTGCTGCTTCTCATAGTTTATTCTATAATTATATATACATCATAAATCAACAAATTAACATTTATTCCTGCTTGGAAAATGATCCTGGTATTTTCATTTAATTGGAGCTTGTTGTTAAGTAGCTACTGTGTGTAACTATCCAGTCTTTGCATAGGTCAAACTTTTTTTTTGGTTTTTTTTTTAATACCAAAAAAATTAGAAAGTCCTAAGAACAAATTTCTTATTGGTGAGAAGAAAAAAACTACATTGCAGATAGATTACAATAGTTCTGTGTGATATTTTAAGCATCATGAATATATGCAGATATTAAAGTATTTTGCATAAAACTGTTACACTAACTAGAGATAAAAAGTTGTGCTTTTTAAAGCACCATTGTATTTGAAAGATTTCACTATTACAGTTAATGCTTACTGTCATTAGAATGAGGTTTTTTTCCAAAGGTCAGTCAATTGAAAAGGTCAATTTTAAGGCATGCATTGATTCCTTCATTTTGAAGGGAACCATCTTTGTAAGTAAAATCATTCTGGGCTGTTAAATGGTGGTAGGAATCAATCCAAAGTTCCCTTTTGAGCTATCAAGTTCCTTGTCGTGATTTATCTAGGGTGAGTATTTGAGCCATCCCTGAGCATACCCTGCCTGGTCCTTGGATGTCAAAATGAGAGCTCAGACAACAAGGATGGCTGCAACATGGTTATTTTCTTTTTCTTCTTTTTCCTTGTCAGAAGAAAGGTCTTTACTGTGTAATTTAGCTTAAACTTTGCAACTCTATGGAACTGTTGGCAAAGAGTGATTTAAAATGCAATAGCGATATGATTTTGTCAGTCATCTCTGCTTAGATGGCTGGCTGGCTGTTTCTCCTAATCTTTTTTATTTTTGATGACCATCAGGGCAAGCCCTAGTTAGTGCATGTAACACAATTTTAGCCTGAAGGAAACAGAAGTATGAATTGCTAAATTTAAATCTCTGAGGGCCATAAAATAATATTGCTAGAGGTGTAATTGATGGAACTGAATACATCATTTGCATATGGGAATCAAGATTTGCACAGTGGTGTTCAATAGTAAAGTTTTCAAGGAAGAGCTACATCCATAGTCAAATGTACTCATTTCTGAGAAGTGTGAAGTCTATATAAAGGAAATAAGGCAACATGGGAAATCTGTAGCAAATAATTTCATCTTACTGTATGAAACTGAACAAAGAGGTTTTGTCTGTTTTGTGGTTCCACTGCCCTGTTTCAGGGAAAGTGAGAGTCAGTATTGCTTTGTTTAAAGGCAGACTATGCCAACTGCTGTGAAGTTTCCCCACTTGCACTTACCTGCAAACTGCTTTTCATCTAGACAATACTAGATAGTATGTGGTACTTATTTGAGGAAAACTGAGCGAGAGATTTGCAAGGTATGCAGTCTTCCAAAAATCCTGCATTTTACAGAAATTAGTTTCTTCTGATCCCTACAAAATATATTATTCACCAGGACTTTTGTCTGCTAATCCTGGTGTGCTGCTTTTACTCATGGGGGAGCTTGTAAGGAAGGAAAATTGATTCGGCTTTAAATTACAAGCATCAACAAGTGAGTCTAAAGACATTAAAAGCTGCATGTGCAGAAGAGTTCAAGTGCTTGGAAACGAGAGTATCCAAACTTGCCTGTTCTCTAATTAGCTATTGATGTATGGGTCTCTTGAATGTAAGTTGCACTTAAAGCACATACTGACTGTGAACTGTGCCTTAGAAATTTGAGGGAGCAATTACCAGGCATCCTGCAGCTGCTGACTTCTGTCAGTCAGGGCTTTCACCTCTCAGTAAGTTTCCTTGAAAACAAAAGCTACTTCAAAAATATTGTGGATTGGTTTGTGAAATATGTTACATGTGTGAGTGGTCCTCATCAATGTGTCAGCATGGTTCAAAGTCAAGGGGACAGGCTGCTTGTTGCCATCGCCATGTGTGAGCTGTGATTTTACAGTCCAGATCTGCCAAGGATGACTGTGGAGTCCCACACCATTTTCTCTGGCTGTTGAGGTGTGGACTTTCATTGCTCTATCCATTGAAAGTGGGACTACCTGATGGATGCATGAAAATAACTGGCATTGATCTTGGGAAGATCAAATCCCACCTTCCCTGGGACTTAAGACTTTTACCCTTTCTATACTGCTAGTTGGGGTTGTACTGATAATTGCATGGTAGTACAGGAGTGATCTCCTACATCAGTAAGACCATTTGATGTGACTCATGATCAGTATTTTATAACTGTTTCTGTGATTTTTTTTTTTCCCTCATTTGAGAAGATAAACTGTCATAAAGGAGATATTTATTTTTTCTCTGTGCCTTCTGGCTATTTTCACACTTGCATCTCTATACAGTGTCACTGCATTGGAAGAGAGATTAAAAATCCTCTTTAATCACCCTTCTTGTCACCTGTTGGTACACTTGCTCCTCACAGCAATTGCAGATCCATTATTAATCTCATGGTGCAGAAAAGGATAAAGGTCATTTCACTATTTCTAAAAGGAAATGGGAATGGCCTGTTTCTAAAGAGAGCATCAATGAGTACTGAAGGCATTTCATGGAGAGTATAGGGTCAGCAAGGAAAATACTCATCTCAGAAGGAGGAATGAAGTCCAAGTGAAGTACCTTACAGACACCGTCTACCATGGAGTTCCCATTACTTATTGCATTCATCTTGGCAGTCTTTATTGCACTTTCATTAAAATTACTTTATGTGTGATCTAAAGAAATAAGAATTTGACCAAGATAACAGTTTGTTTCAGAGCAAAGAAATAAGTAGTCCTAATACTAATTGAACAGTACTGCATATTTCTCTTTGGCCATCCAAAGCCACAGATTGTTGTGATGGAGTTCAAATAGGCAACTGCTTAAAAATAAGATTGTAAAATTCAGCTTGTGAGATGTAAAAGATAACAAATGGTTTGGTAAGTAATAAGATTAACATTAAAGGAAGATCATCTGATACCAAAAAGCTAAAGGGATTTAGTTGTTGTGGGCTGAGGTTTGCTTTTGGGGTTTATTGTTTTTAATTCAGTCAGAACATCTGAAAGGTATATGAAAATCATGGCTAATCACCAGTCACAGCTGGATGAGAATTTTGTCTAGCGTAATGAAAAGGTTGGTCAGTCTGCCAAACCGAGTCAATTGTTTTAGATCCTCTGAACCTGTATTATACTTGCCCTAGTCAAATTAGGGTAAGTGTGTGAAACAGTGTGAGTCGTTACCAGTTAGGAGTAAAGGAAAACAGAGAAAACTGAAGGCCAGGCAACCCAAAATTCCTGGTAAAATAGTCTGTAGATAAATAGATAAAAAAATTGGACCACAGCTGGATGTGAAACCAGACTCAAGACTCTACAGTGGTTCACTAGGATGGGGGGGGTTGTTCAATGGGAAATAGAGACTGAGTTTAAAAACAAAATTATTTTTTGAATAAAAAAGGACAAAATCTCTTTCACTTATTTCATGTGTGGTAATGAAACACAAGATGTTGTATATATGACATATATGAAGAATGTTAGATGTCCTATGGTGCAGATCTGACTGGGTTTAAAAGTTAAAAATTTAAGTATATACTTCTACTGTTTACTTTGGTGAAAGAGTAATGGTTTTTGCCAAAGTAAATTGTCTTGGTAGACTAATATCTTCAGTAATGTTCTGGCTCAGATACTGCTGGATTTTTAAACTTGGACAAAGTTGCCAGTACTTTGGAGGACAAGGTTGGAATTCAGTATTTTTCTCAAAGCATGGAAGACATGGCTATACCTGTTATAATGCCAGACCACAGCCTTGTGTTACAGGTTTGGAGATTTTTATTTTTTTCTCCCCCCCTGCAGTTTTTAACTTCTCTCATGCACTAGAGGCTTCTCACAAATGTCCTGGAAATGCATGATGGGCTGTGCCAGTACCTATTAGTGGAACTGTTTCAGATGTCTGTGCCCTATTAACATGCCTATGGCAAACCTTTCACAACATGTATTTTCTTCTGTGATGGACTGACAGAGACCACTGGGATTTAAACACATTCTCTGTTATGAAGAACATGTCTTGCTTCCAAGGATTGTTTGGCAATTTCATCAAGAAAATCTGTCACTGTTTGGGGGTTTTAGAGCATAGCCACCACCCTCTGTGGCCCCAGCTCCTCCTTTGTTATCCTGGTATTTTCCTGGTAGTAGGACAGCAGGATGTTAAAAAGCAACACTGCTTAATTTCTAGAAGGAGTTAAGAGAAGGAAGTGGGATAGCCTTGTAGAAAGTCACAGAAACAATCGAACACTAAAAAACAGGACCTGATGGAGAAAAATTAAAATTGAAAGAAAGTTGTACATTTTATTTGTAAGAAAGGATAGAGGTGGGGACACCCTGAGGTGTCTTCTTAGCAAGAAATATGTATACTGGAGGATAGAAAAAAAATTGTAGAACATGAGACCTTGAAGATGAGAAATGTAATGCTTAGGGGAAGCTTCCTTTCTATTTGTTTGCTGTTTCTGTCTAACTTGAATTTCCCTTCCATAATTTTTTGTTCTGTTACAGCAGATAAAACTGTGGAATTCTGTAATAGGTAGGTTGCATTTCCTCCATTACTGGTGGTTTTAAACAAAAGATTAAGAGAGGGATATATCAGGTAAAGCTGAATTTGGGTTTTCTCAGCATCCCAAGTATCTTTTAATTTCTTTTACAGACTGCAGTTGCCACAAAATAGTATCTCGTTCCTTTAAGCTGTGGAAGTATTTTTCAGTAATAGTATAAATAAATGCATTTATTTACAAATAATAGTTACCATTTTATTTAATTCTGGTTTTTTGTTTCTGGATGACTCTTTTAGAATAAGTACAACCAAAGGACTTTCAGAACAGTCCTGTAATTGTCTTAATAGGGAATATGCTGCAAATGCTGCAATATGATATGCTGCAATAGTAATGAATATGCTGCTTAGGGAAACTAAACGATGTAACCTGAAGAGTAAGAATCCAAATAGTTTTTTCTACCTAGGTTGTTTTTATATGCTTGCAAGGAAGCAACAGCATACAGTTGTCCTATAACATTGTTATGGGCTCATTCCAATGACATGTGACTTTCTCTTTTTTTAAACTCTTTATCAGCTCAGCTTTTGAAAAATCGAAAGCTTTTCTGTATTTTATTTATGCAGACGCAGGATTCAAATTTATCAGTTTCCTTCCCTTTCATTTAATAGAAAGTTCACAGTGCTTGCCAGAGTTCCTTCCAAGGCTCTGGTACAAATACTTCTTTATACTGAAGGAACATCTGAAGTCCTGGAATCATGAACCTTTTAATCCTTTAAACAACAGAACATTGTTTCGAGTCTTGCTTCTGGTTTAGGAGAGCTGGAATTTCTGATACTACAAAAGAAAATGCCCAAACTTGCTTACAGAGAGCTGATGCCCTGAAGCACCTCATGTGCTTGGTGTGCAGAGCTGCTGCCTCACAAGGAATGGTTTGCCAAACTTGCATGGGTTTCTGAGCTGTTCCATGACTCTGATGAAAGAAAATTAGGAAACTACGGAAATCTCAATAACAGAAGTTTTATTTTGGAGTAGTTCAGCCCATAGAACTATTATGTATTTCATTAGATTTAGAAGGTAAAATACTTTTGAAAACTAATTTGATAAAACAGACTGTGTCCCTTTGCAGTTCAGATTGGTGATAAAAGTTTGAGAAATGATGACTGTTTGTGTAGTGTGAGGCTGTGGGGTTTAGTGCCACCTTTTTGGGCTCTCACCCCCCAAAACGTGAGAACAAAAAGGCTGTGGCCATGGGATCTGCAGAGCTAAATTTGTGTCAGAACTATTTTTCTTTTAGCTCTGTGGCAGGGACTTAAAGACCAAATCAAGTCAATCTTAGTCATGCTTGACTTTATATAAGCAGAGATGTCATTTTTGTTCCACTGCCATAAAAACAACTGTATCTTTCTGGGGACTATCCCCTCTTGCTGGTTTCTTTCACAGAAGGGCGGTTGTGTGTTGGTGCTTGGGCTGGATCAGTCTTGTTTATCTGTAATCTGAGAGTTGGCAGACACTGAATTTATGTTCACAAAGCCATGGCCTGTGTCTCAGGCCCATGGCTTTGTTGTGGTAGTCTGCATCACAAACAGGATTTGGAGTCTCAGATATGTTTAACTGCTTTGTGCTATGAAGTTTTGGCAATTTGAATTCCTTTGTGACGCACTTAAGCTTGAAGAATCCTACCTGGATTTTTCTCTTTTTTGACATAACAATGAATTCATGAATTTAGGAAAAGGTGCATTTATTTGATGTTAGCTTTATGTTCTTTTATCCCTTGGTGACTGTCATACTTAGAGCAACAAGGCAATAAAAGTAATTGGCACTTAAAAACAAACAAACAAACAAAAAACCCAAAACAAAACAAAAAACCCACAGGGAACTGAAAGATCTTTCAGCATGGTGGAAGAAATGAATTATTATAATTTCACTGTGTGTTGCTCAATATTTCATCAGGCTTCCACCTGGAGTATCTAAAGCTAGAATTCTGTTTTAGTGCTTGTTTTGTCTTAACTCAGTCTCAAGACTGGAGTCTTACAGATGGTTCTAACAAAAATAGTTTTTGTGTCCTAGCTGGATGCATAGGCTTAGGTCTATAGTTTAGTCTGGATATATAGACTTGCCGTAAGGCTGGATGGTAAAAATACACACGCAGTGAAATTCTGCAGTGGTTTTCATTGTAGGAATAAGACATGCTGTTTCCTTACAGGATTTGCAGTTACTTGCATAGTCTTGTTTGGACATTTAAAAATAACGATAATTAATGGGAGATGATGTTTCTACTTCTAATGAGGCAGGAGTTCATCTCTGCTCTTCGGGTATGGGGGAATCAGTAAAAATCTGGAAAGCTGCAATCAAAACAGTGAAGCCAGAAGCAAATGGATTAAAGGCCTTCTGAGTTGTGTTGGCACTTTTCCTTTTTGAGAAGGTTTTTAAACTAACAGCTTGAGCTGCATAAACTTGAAATATTTCTCAAGTGTTTGTTTATGTGAATTGCTTTCTAATGAGGTCATAGCTGTTTTCCCGGACACAGTGGTATTTCCTCCTCTTGCTCTTATTTTTTATGCTGCTTTCTACATTATGCCTTGAAGACAGAACAGGCATATAAAAATCAAACATCACTTAGGATACTTCCAAGTTTCAACTCTAAGGCTTTACAATCATTTCAAATGACTCAAGGCTGGACCACAGTATAAGCATATGTTGAAAGAAGTACTTGAAATGCTTTAGAGTTTTAAAGAAAACCTGTGTCATTGTCAAGAGAAACTCAGATGTAAAGTTTTTAGCTCCCAAAAGTTGAGAGAATTGGGGTAGATTGAAAGGAATCTGCAAATGCTGGTTTTCCATTTAAATATATTTCATCTCCCATGTGAGATTGTCTACTAAGCACAAGAAAAATTACTGGACCATAAAGTGGACTCAGTTTTCAACTCTATGTGGCTAGGCATTACATATGTAAGTAAATAGGCTTTACCATCTGTTCTAGAGAAATCAGAAACATGGACAATTGTCCTTTCATTTCTTTGCTGTTTGCTTCAAATACAATGAAACATGTTGGGTTTAGCTATAGTATTTGATAATGTTGCTGCTGAAATAGTTTCCTGTTTGCAGAAACTTTGTTTTTTTCAGACTGCTAGGTTTACAGCTTCTGAAAAAAAAGATTGGTGGACTAGATATTGCAGTACTTCAGGTGGCTGCTTTCACAAATTTTCAGCTAGTGTCATAGGAGGTCAAATTTTTATCCTTAAGTGAGGAAGAGGGAGGACGCTTAAGTCATTGATTAATATAATGATGATACTGTGAAGTCATGATTTCCTAATGATTAATGTGGAGTACTACAGCTGAACATAATTTTGCAGTGTATTTTCTGCAGTGTCTTAAGTCACAGTGGTTCAGCCCTAAGCCATGCAGGTGCACAGTGTTGTGGAAAGGGGGGAATCAGTTGCTCTGGTTGAACTGAATGGGCTTTGCTAGCAATAAGTGATGGAGGTGGGTTCATAAATGTAGGCTAACTGCAAGGTCAAAACCTCTATGAAGACCGTGTGATATATACATGATGTGTAGATCTTCTTCATAATCTGGAACCAAATCTCTTTGGTATAAAATTATAATAATGAGAAAAAGCTGATGAAATCTGCAGACTGTTTCATTGCTTTAATTAGCATCTTTTTTTCTTTTTTTTTTTTTTTTTGAATGTTAACAAAGTAAACCAAGTAATGTTCTTCCCAAAATTTTACTTCAAATTTTTGAAAGGTTCTTAGTTTCCCACTAAGTTTGGCTTTAATGATATGTCACCTCTTGTTCTGCAGTAGGTGGAGGCATACAAGAAATACCCATCTTATGTTTTTGAAACACTAAAGTCATCATGTAGCTGTTACTACAATTCAGTTGGTTTTGGGTTTTTTTTGGTTGGTTTGTTGTTGGTTGGTTGGTTGTTTTTATTTGTGGGAAGTATGGTTGTGAGCTGGCTATTACAGATCCAGGTTGCTTGGAAAAAGAAGTGTTCAGTTCTGCATAACCGGTCATGCAATCACAAAATGTTTGGGTTTTGTTTTTTGGGGTTCTTTTAACCTATCAATTGGACAGCTTTAGTGCAATTTATCCACCTGAGTACCAAGTCCTACAGAGAGGAAGATTACACATAACAAACATCAGAAACTGACTTCTTAAAACGGAAAAACATATTATGTCATGTGCTGAAATTTGAAGTAGCTTCAGGCTCATTAAGAATGAGAACTATTTAGCACCTATAAAGAAATACCAGTGCTGCAGCCTTTTTCCAGGATTTTGTTGGTTTTTTTTAATTGAGGCTTTTGATTGTAGACAGTTGCTCTGAAGGGAATTTTGAACAGCATTTTATTTTCTTCCTTTGTTCAAACAGAAAATAAAATTATACCGTGTTCTTAAAATGAAATTGTATTTGAGTTTACAAAATGAAAGAAAAATCAACTGTCTCTTTTGTATCTGCTTTTGTCAGTAGCAACATAAGCTTAACTATTTCCTGTTGAACAGTATCTCCAAAATAGTTCTTTTTCTTTCTCTTCTTTCAGAAGTGAAGCCAACTTGCATATTTAACAGCATGGAGTATTATGATGGAGACATGTTTCGGATGGATGCTTGTCGATTCTGTCGGTGCCAAGGGGGAGTTTCTATTTGTTTCTCTGCCCAGTGCGGTGAGCTACACTGTGACAGGTACTATGTGCCAGAAGGAGAGTGCTGCCCAGTGTGTGAAGGTACGGTCTCTTTTTAAACCTGTCTGCTTTTAATTCTGCTGCTTTTTTGGGGTTTTTTTTTTCATTTGCCTGTTCAGTGGAAATGAGCAAATAAGGGGTTTTTTTCTTCTGAAGTTTGCAGATTCCTCTAATTCAGTTCATTTCGACATTTTTGCTGTGCCTGAATGAGTCATCATTTTGCAGTGCTCCTCTGACCTTGACACCACTTTTTAGACATGGTAAAGTGTGCAGTGCTTTTTGGGGAGCCTTCTCGACAAACAACATAAAAAGCTGTTTCTGATTTCTGCACAGACATTTATACAGGCATCTGCAGAGCTGCAGTTGCAACCCTGAGACAAATTGTGATTCCTTTGCAATCTGCTTCTTATTCTGTTCAGCTAGAGTAATGCACACAACTTTTTTCCTCTACAATTACAGCAAAGCAATGGGACAGCAATCTGATGTCAATGTTTTTCGCTTCCTCCTTTGCTCTGCTGAGAGCCTTGCTAGTCCTCCTAAGAAGGGCTCTGTGGGAAATTTCACATTGACCCTCTTGCTTATACTAGAAAGTATTGGAGGCATCTTCTGCTAGAATACAACCAGAATTCCAGCAGAGGAAGATAGGGCTGGTGCTGTGCACTTGGTTTGTCAGTGAGGGTCAGGTTATGGCCACCAGGTAGTCAAAAGATCTGTGAAGCACTTTTAGTCCCTTTGTTTAAATCTGGACGTAGGAATATCTTTTTAATAAGTGAAATCACCTGGAAATCTGAAATCTCCTCCTCAGAGGAGGGGAATCTAGTAATTACTGTGAAATACAAACACTTTGCAATCTCCTTGATATCATTATTCCGGTAGTTCTTTGCAGGAACAAATAAACCAGAAGATCCATTATAGTCACGTTTTCTTCCAAGTAGAGAATTAGAAAGTAAAGTAGCTCATAAAAATACATCTATTAGAGGCAGTTGTAAGAGCTGGATCTTCTCACTCAGCACAGGATCTGGTGATAAGTGGCTTCTTTTGCTTTTACAAGCTACTGAAAGCTTCAGAGATTTAAACCCAAAATATGGATAATGGAATATCAGGTGGGTAAGTTAGGAAGTCATTTTTTAAAGAGTACTTGTAATTGCTTTATATTTTGGTGTTTATTTAATATATTTTAGTGTAAGTTTGTATCAGGTTGATAGGTGGTATTCACATGTGGAGAAACTGAAATGCAAGTGTTGTAGATTTATGTATTGCAGAGATACCAATCCATGTTTGCCCTGAGTTTAAGACCTTGCCTAGACATTCGTTTCTGACTATACTTGAAGGCAGGATCCTAGATTTTTGGTCTTTGCAATTGCACTTACTGTTACAAGAGCCTTCATGCTGTAAGAAAAAGTAAAAAAAAAAAACCCAAACAAACAAAAATAAAACAAACCCAAAATTCTGTGCTATACTATAATTTAATGACAGATTGAAAAAGTCTAGAGAAGGCATGTCTGATGTGGTGAACCCCCCAAGTAAGTGCAGATCTACTCCTGAAGAAATTGCCATATGAGCTGCTGATTTATAGTATATATAAAATCTCTTGGATTAATTTCCTGTAATTACTATTTTTTCTCATATGTGAATAATCCAATAATTGGCATAATGAAATAATTGTGACAATATATATAGGTATATAAGTAATGTATCTATATATCTGCACTATCTGTCCTCTCTGTCATATTCAAATATGGGTGCTGATTTTCTACACTGGACTTACAGATCTAGATATGTCCTTTATCCTCTTTCATGATTCAAATATTCAGCTACTTCATTATTTATCAATAAATTGTTCTGTCATATCATCATACCACAATAAGATTTGATTTCTTCATTTTTGCAACATTTTAATCAGACTAGCAAGAAAACCTGATGTTTCAGGTTGATGAGCTGATGTGTATTAGTCTGCAGTGGAAATTTCTTCTTTAAAACAGGTCCTTAGTAAGAATAAAATGGATAATGTTATATAATTATTGAGTGTTCTTTTTTTTTTTCTGGTGATGACTGTGGCTTAATGCCAAGTTACAGGGTCCTTCATCAAACCACCTGGTGCTATATGGCTTGCTTCTTTCTGTTGTGTATTCTTCTGATAGGGGTTATGGGACTAAATGAAGGGAGACTGACTTCTGTATTCTGAATGACTGGATAGTGAGATATATGGTGGTTTTTACTAGAAATCCCTCTTGATTTAGTGGCATTCTTTTCTGTGAGCCTCGACAGCTGGCTCCATTAACATATTATAATTGTCCTGGTTCCTTTAAACATAAAAAAAATAAGAAAAAAAACAAAATAAAAGGTGGCTCTGGTCCCTTTTTAAGTAACTTGGGTTAAGCTGACACCTAAATTGACACGGTCATGTATTTTAAATGGGCAGAACATATCAGCCCACCCATTCACACTTTTGTAGTTGTTGAAGAAGTGGCATTTTTTCCTACCTGCTCATCTTCTGTTGAGTATTTCATGACTTGTTGTCAAGGTGATTAATTGCTTCCTACAAATATTTACTTGATTGTAGAAATATCAAGAAGTATAAACCTTTTTCTTCTCCAAGAATTCTAAAATGGCAAGTACTAGATTTGGTGTGTGTCGTGTAGCACAGACAAAAGCCCTTCTTGACTTAACTCCAGGAGTAGTTCTTTTTCAAAGTTCTGTAGGCTATATCAGCATTAGGAGATGCAATTTGCTGGACTCAATTTATAGCTTTAAATGCTACTGACCTTTTAAGGGTACCAGGAACTTTGTGGTTTGAATTGTATAGAAGACTATTGCAAGTAGCATAAATCTTGTATGCCTTTTATGTGCTTTTTCTGTATTCCTTTGTCAATCAGAATCCTGTACATAAGCTGAGTGATAAAATTCACTTTGTTTCTTTGTGTATGATTTGATTTTTGGGTTGGTTAGTCCAGTTATTTACTGCAAGGTCATCTTAAAACTTGAAAGGTGCAAAGAATTTAGAAAGAATTTTCCTTTTAAAATGCCTTATTTTCACAGCCATCTGGTTTTGGGCTTGATCATAATTTTACTAATATTCTAAATATCAGTACAGCTCAGGATGGGGTGATGTTGTGTGCTGTTTCACTCCAGATGTTTGGAGTGTCATAAACTGGCTTAGAATAGACAACGGCTACTGGCACTGCTACAGGTTTCATCTACGTTCAAAATGCATTGCCTTCCTTCCAAGTGGGACTGATAAAACTTCAAAGAAATAGTCCAAGCTTCATTCAATCTTTTTTTTCCTGCAGATAGGACATCTTATTTCTCCCAAGTCCTTCTCTTAACACTCCTGGAAAATTAAATTAGAATAAATCACTTGTGCTTATTTGATGTCTGCTAAAAAAGATGTTTTCAGGCATATTTATTGCTTTTAATATGTTAAATTTGCTTTAATATGTAATTTGTAGTATTGCTTGCTTTGCAAATCTGGCCTACTTACTATACATTTTCAGATACTTTATTTCTGAGTCCGACAGTTACTTTTTATTAGCCACCATGATGAAGTGTGTACATTCACATAATGTATATATCTTTTTAACTATTAATATAGGTGCAACTTACCACATCTCTGGAGTGCTATTGTTTCTGAAGATTAAAAGCTGCTTTTATTTCAAGCAATGGGTTAGCATGTACAGACTTGCATGGAACTTGAGGAGAAATCTTACACAAAGTGTGCTCCCTAAAATTCTGTTATTTAAATACTCAGATCTTAATTTGATTGCTAGCAGGTGAGACTTGTGGCTTTCAAGAGGCAAAACCTTAACCTGAAATGAAATTGAAAACTGACCCTGTTTATATACTATAAACATAGTATATCTCCAAAACTGGGATGAGGTGCAGGTTAAAGGCACTCTTCCTATTAAAGCAATAAATGTGTCTCAAAGATGAGAGGCCTCACCTTTACTCATAGTGTAAAAGAGTGTTGCAGTGCTGACAAGAGTCATTCCAGTGGGTCTTTTAGAAATGTTGGTACCAAAAAAAAAAATCAACATATCCAAGAACCATTTTGTCCTGAAGAACCTGAAGAACAAAAACCAAAAACTTAAAACACTAATTAACACACACATTCTCTTGCCATTGCTCTCGTTTCAGACCCACTTTATCCAGTCAATAACCCTGCTGGCTGCTATGCCAACGGGCAGATCCAAGCTCACGGAGACCGCTGGCGGGAGGACGACTGCACGTTCTGCCAGTGCATCAACGGGGACCCGCACTGCGTGGCCACGGCCTGCGGGCAGAGCTGCCTCAACCCCGTCAAGGTCCCTGGGGAGTGCTGCCCCGTGTGTGAGGGTAAGAGTGGTGTTCCCCCTCATGTGGCTTTGGTCTGGCCTGGCTACTGCTTACCCAGAAATTCTCGGTTTACTTTAAAATTTTTGAGGATTGAAGAAGCTGGTGCGGTGTTGGCTGGTTACTAAATAATTACTGAGGGCAGAAAACATCAGCGTGGTTTAACTATGCCTGTATGTTGGCAATCCCTGGTTTTCACACAAAGAGTATAGTAAGAGGTGGTTAAGATCAGCATTATTTACTAATTTTTCTCTTAGCTTTGCTTAAACCTATCATAAATATAGCAGAAGTTAGAAGGTCAAAATGTTTATCGCTAGGTGTTACTGTTAATTGGATTATTCCTGTTTTCTTCTTCATCTAGTTGCAACTAAAAATCTCTTTGTACAACATAGTTTGATATTGGACATTATTATTTCAATGAAACTTATAAAAAGGAATATTACATGGGAGATAGATTAATTTTTCAACTTTACAATTATTTTTTCATTTGTTTGTGGCAATACTTACGTATAGTATAACTGTTAAAGGTAAAATGCTTGCCCAGCCCAACAACAGAAATGTGAAGACTTCCAAACTGAGACATTAAAAAAATATTTTGAATTGTATATGTAAATGTACATTTAGAGCTGCATTTTATGGAGTAGCTGTTCATCAGGAAAAACAGCAGATAAATTTAGAAATGATCCATCTAGACCTAGAGCCATCTTCACAGTACACAAACACTTGTGGGCACTCAATGACTTGCCACTTAAGTTTTTCTCATTCTATCTCTGATTAGGAAAAAAAAGAATTTTTTACATCTACATGTGTCTCAGGGCCATTCTTGGTTTGCAGGATCCATCCAAGTAAGCTCACTGGGATACTTACTTTTTAGGATAAATTTGAGGATTTCTTACAGGTGCTCTTTAAGTCCAGAATTCACATAACTAGCTATGAAGGAGGTGTTTGATAAAATGTGTAACAGCTGCGGGTGAATTGCAGAACTGTACAGAATTGCACCACTTGCACTGAATAAACGTCACTGTGAGGAAGCAGGTTAAATGCTGTTAATCCCCAGTGATCGCCTCAGGATGGGTATCACAGAGCCTCTGCTTTCACCCCTCATTATCTAGGTGTCTGAGCCAGCTTGGGAAGGCAGTACAGAGAGAGATGTTGATGGAAGTGTTTTCAACATGTTAATACACTGAGAGAGTTCTTTTCCTATAATGAGGGAAGGAGCAAAAACCTCTGTTTTCTTCTTCCAGACTGGAGAAAATGGATGAGAGATAACTGAATTAAATGCATATATATATGTATATATTCATGTATGTATATCAGCTAATTATGAAGAACCATGGGAAGCAAACACAGGGTCAAGTGTAGGCTTCCATCCTTCACTGCTAAAGGCTGCAACATAAACAAGCTGGTGCCTCATTAACACACCACAGTAATGCCTCTGCAGTGCTCTCAGGACACAAGTTAGGTCCTCTGGACTAGGATGGGTAGTTCTGTGCAATAACATAAAAGTTGTTACCATAAATGTTGTTTTGTAGTTGCTTGGGTGAGTG
Source organism: Bombycilla garrulus (assembly GCA_013400315.1). NCBI lineage: Eukaryota > Metazoa > Chordata > Aves > Passeriformes > Bombycillidae > Bombycilla > Bombycilla garrulus. The sequence goes on from VXBU01008805.1 coordinate 347,418, forward strand.
ACATGTGGAGTGCAGTCATACTTATGATACAAATAGATGAAACCTGACACAATAGAATTGTGGAATCAATATTTAAATGAGGTTCTTGTATCATCTAAGTTATGTTTTATTAAAAAATAATCTAACATTATTTGTCATTTTAGCTGTTGTACCATGTATGCTTGATGATGTAGTCATCTAGTTTTGAGTGTGTCATCTGGAAGGCAGTGATACCAAATGGTATTTTGAGGAACTTACTAAGTTTTAAGCTTAAAAGCATCACATTTGTCTTCCTGGGTTTTTTTTCAACAGGTAATGAAATTATGTACGTGATGGTGCCAACAATTAGTAGAAGTGCTTCTAGTTCATGCTGGGACGAAGTTTCAGCATACTTAGGTACCAGTAGTCAGAGAACATCTGAAAACATTGGAATCCACTCCTCTTTTCTCCCTTCCCTCTCCCACAGCAAGCAAATATGAACAAAACAGATTATTATGATCAATTATTGCAAAATATTTAATTCCAGAAATCCAGATACAGAATTATTTCGAGGATCAAAAAAATCCTGGACTGTGAAAAGACAGTAGTGAGTTCAGATGCTAGCACCCAAGATTTAAAAAATTGAGTTTGCAAGAAGCACCTTTGGATGATTTGATGAGAAGTTATTCAGCATCTGAGACTTAACAACTTATCTTGCAATAATAACAAATGAAAAAATCCCTGAGAAATGAATCATCAAGAATACCAGAAAGTCTCCTGAAGTTATGTTTTGGGGCATCAAACAAATTCAAGGCTGTTAGACCTTGGGATTAGCAGCCTGAATAAAAGTGTTTAGATACATGAGAGCAAGGGGTTACCTGATTTGAAGTATCAGCCCTCTGTCTTTCTGAATCTGTTAACATTTTTCTTTGAAAGCACGCATTAAAAAAATCCCAGAACATTAGGAAAAAATAACAATGTTAGATGTTGACTGTCTGCATTTAGCATTAAGAATGTGTATCTTAAAATTATTTTTTGTAAAAGGTAATGTTTGAATTGATGGCAGCAGGGACTTGAGTGTTAGCTGTAGACTTCTGGCCCACCTCCAAGGTCAGATAGCTTCGTGTGTCTTAAGCCTTAAATCTGAGATTAGTGGTGTTTCTACTTGGAGTTTAATGCTTTGAGTAGGAAACAAGTACTATCTGCTTTCATTACAATACAGCTGTCACTTGCTAACCCAGGAGGCAAGAAGCTTTTTTTGATTTCTGTTCTTTGGTTTTCTCCTTGTTCTAAGACTGAGCTGGAGAAATATGCATGCCACGGGAAGACACTTAAAAACTTTTGCTTCCCTCGCACAACTGATTTTTCCCAAATTACAGTTATATTGTTTTGATGACAACCTAGTACCATCTAAAATGCTATTTTGTTTCTGCTGTTATCCAGCCACCTGACAGCTCTATTCTGTTAATCAGGTAAGCTGCATGGATCAATGCTCCTTCCCATTATAAATCAGCTTCTCACTCGTTTTCCTGAGCATTGTTTCTGTTGATGAAGTTCTGCTGCTGATGCTCACTGTGTCGTCCGTGACCTGCAGGGGTAGTGGATACAGAGGAGATTAAGATCCTGGCTGGGAAGTTCGCTGACAAATCAATCCTTTGATTTTAATGATTGTAATGAAAAAGATTACAGTGCAGTACATTTTAATGGAGCTACAAGCAATGAAGTTAATTCCAGGCACTTTTTTTTTTTTCCTAAAGAGGAATTAAAATGCATGATTTTCAGCTATTTGATACTTTTCTGCATACCACCTTATTGCACCTGCATATCCACAACTTTACCTGAATTTTGCAGTGCACTGTATGAGCAGAAGCATTGACAATCTTGTGCTCTCAGGTTTGGTTTCTCCATCCTTATGCTTCTCTGATTTCCTACTCTTCAGGAAAGAGAAACAGAATTCTTATCTAGTGTGGTCAAAGGTCTGGCATTGGTTATATTACGTGTCATATTTTCCACAATGCAGGTTATTAAAGGAGAAGAAGCAGTATACTTTAGTGGTATGCTTAATAAATGGGCAAAAATAATGTAAACTTTGCAGCTGATTTTGAAATAGTAGTTTACTAGTGATTGTAAAGATAAACGTACCTCATTTTGCATTCCTTTTGAATGACTTCCACTTCTCACATCTCAACACTCTCAACAAGAGTATATACCATAAAGAAATAACATCATTTTTGCAGATTAGTTTAAAATTACTTATTTTCAAAATTTGTATTATGTAATTGCATCATGAATATACTTGGCTTTTTTGTTCTTGTATACTCCATTTCTTGATTCTGCTGTAGCTCTTACTTTTGGCAATAAATTTTTCACTTTTTTTTTTTTTTGTGGAGACTAATGCAGAATGTAGGAAATAATTATTTGTATTTTAGAATCTTAACTGTGCCTCAGATCTGAAGCAGGAAGAAGAATGGGACCTTCTGAAAACCCCCTACAATCTCAGTCAGTTAGTTGCTGATGGACCAGTTCATGCCCATATTTCTATTTAGAAATAAGTATTAGATAAAGAATAATAAGGAAGACATTTTCTATGCTTATCCCTATTTTAAGCATGCATTTATTTCTCATGGGACTTCTATTTACATTTGAAAGAGAACTCACTTCCAGCAGCCAGCTTCAATTGTGTGAGCTTATCTTTAAGCATGTCAAATATAAGCTCTTTAATATGCAAACCAAAACATTTAGTCAAAGATATTTCTATTGTATATTTTGGTTTGAGTGTTGAGGGATACAGGGATTTGTGGGGCATGAACCTGATGAGAAAATTCAAATCAAAACTGCTTGTGGATCTGGCCTGGTTGTGGCTCATCCAGAGTAAAGGTTATTAGTATCAGTCACTTCTGACTCTTCCTCTCTGTCTTTGATCTAAATGCTGCTGTACCTGCAGTTCTGCCAATTCAGTTATTTCTTGGCTGGTTTATAATCAGTTTCAATGAAGGACATATTTGTTCCCCTAGATAAGTTTACATTCCAGCAGCTTCATAAGGATAATTTTTTTCTTGGATTACACTTGCAAGAAAATTTTGTTGCCAGATATCATATATAACGTACTAGAAATCCTGTGTACAAAGATTCTTGAAATATGAGCACAGTATGTCAGCACACAAATGTATTCAGCCTTTGAATATGGTAAATTCAGACCAAACTAGGACATTCTTGTTCCCTCATGAAGAAAATCCTGATGTTCTTACTACAGCAGTGAGAAAACCAGGATGTGAGAATTGTAGAGACTGAAGTTACATAAAAGTAGCTGTTGACACTTTTCTGAATTAGAGAACCAAGATGAAGCAATTGTGATATTTCCGTTACTATATAGAGTTGATTTTTATCTGTTCTCTGCTGTAAACCCTTTTTAATTCTTCCTAACATGCTGCTGTGTATGGTGTATAACCTGTATGTGTGCTATGCAATACGCATTCCTGTGTTGACTGGATGCCCAGATTGGTTTGAAATGTATAATTTTCTGAATGCCTGCCTTGGGTTTGCTGGACTCAGAGAAGATTTTAATAGTCACTCCCCTCACTTAAATCTTGCCTGCTACTGTTGGGAGGGGAGGCTGAGTGAGGTGCTTGAGATGTTTTACACTGGAGCTCCCCAGGGAAATTGATGAGGAGGAAGAGACAGGAGCACAGGGGATAGGTGCATGAAGGAGAGGGGTATTTATGGTTGTGGTGTGCCAATACAATGGGTTTGTATATTGGTTTAATTTCCAAATCTGTGGGCAGCCTCTCTTGAGTTGCACTGTAACTGGTATCCACTAATATCTTTACCAGCTCTGTTTGATGTTTTTCTAGCTCAGATCAAAGCTAAATTTATTTTATCTATAAACAACAAAGCTAAAAAGATCAGCCAGTGTCTTGGAAAGCAGAGTATGAATTCATATGTGTTTTAAAGCAAAGAACTGACAGAAAGATGCTGACCAAATCCAACAAGGGAAAATACAGCATGCTATGCTGTGAGGAACCGGATTAATTCTGATTTTTGTGTCAACATTGTTTGACCAGAGGTATATGGGGAAGGGCTCCATATGTGCCACTTGCAGGAGGCAGCTAGGAGAAGATGGAGGTAAGCCCTGTCTCTAGGAAGACCTTGCCTGAAAGCCATTTCATGTCTCACATGGAGTAGGCAGTCAGTAGGAGACCACCAAGGACTCTGTGTCCTCCAGAGAGGTTCTCCAATTGACTTGCAACAGGTCTCCACCAATGGACTGTAGTCCAGCTGGGCCAGTGGTCTTCTGCCAGTGAGCAGACCTTGGGAGGGGCTGAGGGGTATAAAAGTAGCTGTGTCACAAGCTGCTGGGGTCTTTTTTTGCCCTCGCTGTTTGCCATTGCTCTTTTCGCTTGCTCTCTCTCACTCGCTCTCCCTCTTGCTGGCTGGACACCTGTTGACCACCTCCTGTGTCCTGCACTACCACTTCCATCTTCCTCACCTGCTCCAGCCCCCATGCATTCCTGCCTGGGTTCCTGCCTGAGTCACCTGCTTCCTACCCTATGTCACCGATCCAGCCCATCACCATGGTCCCTGCTGCAGCCCTGTCCAGGGTTCTGGACCTGGATCTGGAGCCCGATCCCCACACTCGTCATGTCTGGTCCTGTTGCCGCAGGAGTTGTGCCTGTGCAGCTGCGCCTCTCCAGGAGCTGCACAGGCTCCTGGACAGGCTGTGTCACATGGACATCGATGGCATCCAAAGTCCTGGTGGTAACACCTGCTTTTTCTCTCTGTCTCCCCTCTCTCTCCCCCCTTCATTCTTTTTCCTTCTCCTTCTCCTTCCTCCTTTTTTGCTTTTCCTATTCTTCTTCAGTTGGGCATCGCCCTTTTCATTACCAATAAACGATTCTCAGATATAATATTTGCCTTGTTTGGCTTATGTCTGTTCTAAATCATCTGTTTTAAAAGAACCCCCCACAGTTCCCCCTTAGTGGAATGTGACATGCTTGGAGGAGATTCTTTGTGAGTCCTGAACCAGAGGGATTGTTAAATAGCAGCTTTCCAGGAGATGTTTGGTGATTAAAGGGAAAGGCAAATACCATACTGAAATTAAGATCAAGAGAATTCACAAGACCTGAAGTAATCCTTTTTGCTGTCTTTCCTGTGGGTGGGTATATCCCTGGATGGCACAGTAGGTACTTGGTTCCTTTCTGTAAATTGCTTCTGTGATAAAGGTAGATGCTGGAAAGCATTGGAGGGCTATGAGCACAGTCCAAAATTTGTAAAACACATCCTAGGAAGACAGACTGAATAAGCTGGATTGATTCAGCTTAAAATAAAACTATGAAGTCAGAATGTGAACATAGCAGTCCTCAAGTGCCTAAAAGATTGTTGCAAAGAAAAAGATAAGACCAAAAAAATGCAATTGGATTACAAAAGAGAAAGATGGGATTTAGAGGAAGGCAGAAAGTTGTTGACCAAAACAAAATTCCCTCTGTGGCATGTTGTGACTAAGATTATCTTTTTGATGTTTTCAAGGCATGGCGGTTGTATTTTCAGCCTCAGTGAAAAGAGATTTTCTCGGGAAATTTCTTGCATAACTGAAAGCAGTAGTGGTAATTCACATGTAGCTTTCAGTGTTCATGCAAGTAAGTGATGGCTGTAGCTTACCAATATAGATCCCAGTGTATACCTGGGGCCTTGGAGGGGAGGGTGTTTGGGGGTCTTTTAATTAAACATCAAAGTGATCTAAACCTTTTTGGCAAGACATCTTGGTGCAATATGTCTACTTAAATCACGTCTTTCCGGGTACCTGACATACCAAATCCCATGGGCTATGCATGGGGTGTATTAACAAAAACCCAATGTATGAGGCAGGGGACTGGGTACTCTGAGGTGGCTGTTTCCATAGGGAGAGAGACAGAAAGCCTTTCCACAGAAAAGGCATGAAATTGGAGATAGAGGCATATTGAGACACAATAGTATAGAGAGGAAGACCTTCCTTTATCCTTGGCCTATCCCCAAAATCAAGCTCTTCATTTGACACAGCTTTTCAAGGCATGTACTTCCTTTCTCTGTTGAGAGCTGGATAAAGCAGGCCCGTTCCCTTCTGTGGATCCAGCACAAAGAAATAGTTTTAAGTTTCTGATGGATGCTTCTATATAGCTTCTATAGCTCCTGTAATGACATTGGCCTTGTGGGATTTGACTTTGTTTATTTAATCTGTTATCTATTTATCTGTTTAGTTTGTTTTCTCTTCCTTTGTTTTCTAGACTTCTCTTCATTAGGAGCCAAGGCTTAGGCAATCATACTGGCCTTGTGTGCTTTCCCCATGGTTTTAGAGCCAATGGCTTATTTTTGCAGTACAAGGAAGATATCACATTTTTTTCAGATTAAAATGGACAGCTAGGTAGAAGGGAGAAAGGTGTTTTTCAAGTGCCATAAGTGACTGAAAAATTTTGATATGTGCTCACACTTCTTTTGGCTCAGAGCAGCTATTCACAGTGGCTGGTCTGGGTTCCTATTCCATTGCAGCTAACCAGATCCATTGGCAATTGGCTGCAGTTAGTATTGCTGCTTACAGACCTACTTGCACCTCACTGGGCTAACAACATTGCTTTCTAAGTAACAGTACTGTGGTTTAAATAGCAATTCCATTTCTAACATATTTTAAAAAGAAAGAGGGAATATGCCATATGAATATATAATAGCATGTGAATAATACTAAAGAAGCTACAGACAGAAATAACTGTTTCCATTGGGCCATCTGCATCTGTAGGCAGCCATCTGCAAATTGGAATAATAGCTGTGTCCACAGGAAGTAAATATTGGGTAGGATAGCATGATTTATTTTTTTTTAACAAGATAATAAATACAAGTGTTCAGCACTGGCATTGACGCCAAAAATGTCCCTTAGGAAAGTCTGTAGTTGCTTCCATTCCCTTGGATCTCTCAGAGGCTCAGGCTATTAATAGAGAAAGCTGATACACAGTAATTGGTTATCTCACAGCACGTCCTTCTGCAAGAGAGCCCTCAGGTACTAGTGGCAGGGTGCCAGCATAAGCTGTGAATGAGAAATTAAGTGTTAAACAAAATCCCCTCAGAGAATTTTCATGAATAAGACCCACAGTACTTTGCTGTCATTATGGCTGACACTTTATCTTCACAAAAAGAAATTAACATTTTCATCAATAAAGGAATCCAAACTCTAGCTGAGATGTAATTCAGTTCAGTTCCTTTAGCGTGTCTAGCACTTCATTAAGTAAAAACAGGCAGCAGAGTCTGGTGAAAAGAAGTTTGATTCATTCAGGATGAAGTCAGTGGTGGTGAGCAGTGTTCACTGACAGGGGGTGTGGGCCCAGAGTCCTCCTTAGAGCATGAAATGTAAGTTATTGTTCAGCAGCAATGCTGGAGCTCCCAACCCGCCCTTTCATCAAAGTCAATTAAGGGATGCAAACGCCATGCTGCAAAGAATTGGGCTTCTGTTTGCCAGATCATGATTTAGTGTAGTGGTTCTAGAGAAGGCAGCTGAATCACTGTGTGATGAAACTGAACTGTCCAGTGCAAGCCAGTGAAATTCAGGAAGGCTATATGAGTATGGAATAACATTTTCCTGTTTTTCAGTGATTTATTGTTGAATTCAGTGGAAGACTGCTGAAAGGATAAATAACCAGAGAATCCTAATAAATATGTGTCAGAGGATGTCTCACTTATAAAGACCCTCATGGATTCTCCATATTATTTTCAGCACCAGTGGTTTTCATAGATTTGCCCGATGTACACGAGTATATCTTCACCTAGTAAAACTAAGTGAATGGCCTTCTTAATGAATTTGGACATTTCTTGATGGACTTAATTGATTCTGCTTCCAAAAGGTGGTCATTTCTTAGTGTCATTCCACCTAAAATTGTCAAAAAAAAGTTCTTAGCAGCATTAAAATTAATTTGAAGAATATACATGCCTCTTACACTAAAAACTGCTAGAATTGGTTATGACAGGCAAAAGGTTTTAAATTCACATTTTGGGAATAGAAAGTATGTATTTTGATTGCATCACTGCAAAAAAGACATACATAGACCCCTGGCGTATTTACTCTGCAGCAATAAATGGTCTTTGATTATAATAGTTACTTTCAAAGAAAAAATATGTATTTTAGTAGTTTCAGGTTGGCAGCATGAATAAAATTTGAGACAAAAGGCTGCCAAACTGAACTATGTATTTGGAGGTTTTAATGAATATATTTTCAGAGTTACTTGTGACATAAAAAAATTATATCATTTAAGTCCTTGCATACATGCTGAATTGTTGAACCCTGTAAGCCGACACAGATAGCTAAATTCTGGGAAAAAATTTCCTTTGAGGCATTAGGTATTTCAAACCCAGGAAGGAAATTCTTTAGCCCAGGACTCAGGACTGATATTTTTCATGTAATGAATTGGAGGGGCGGGGAACGCTGGAATGCGAACTATGAGGATGGAAAACATTTAGTCACTCTTGGAATGATATGAATGTTTTTACAGGAAGCTTAAGTAAACACACATGCTGCTGCTTAGTAGGCTGCAGTTAACTTTTTTGGACAGTAGACAAAATTTAAACAAGTATGCGGACTTGAATGAAAGGCTGTTGAGCAGCACACCCTTCAGGCCCAGTTTTTTACATTAGGTAAAAAGTTAGACTAGTGTTTGGTTGGGGTTTTTTTTCCTTATGTTTTTTATGGTAAATGCTTGAATGTACTGATTTTGAATTTCTTTAGGTTAGTTGATACTAGTTTAATAGGATCAAAACATCTTATTTCTCTTAAAGGTGTTCTGTGTTAGGAATTACTACAGAAGAGGGAGCTATTTCACTTTCCCCAAACATGGGCATGTTCTTTATTATTCATGTTGGAGATGTTTCTTCTTGTTTAGAACATTATTTTTATCGCTTTTTTTTTTCCCAGAAGAGGTTTTCATTTTAGGAAAGCAAAAGAGATGTTGGGCATCCTAGAATCCTATTCTGTTGAACTTATTCAGAAGAAATGTGCAGAGGAAAAATCTTAGAATACAATAGTTGCTTCCCTACTTACAACCTATTTTGTAAAACCATGGAGTAACTATTTCCCTCACATGGTATTACTGAAAGTATGAAACAAAACCTTTTTGGAGTTAAAATATTGCATACCAAATTAAACAAAGCAGAGATTGTTTTTATATTATTAATNAAGGAGAATAAAAAATGAGACTGATTATAGCTGGTTGTGGGTATTACTAAATATCTCTTAACAGAGAATTGATCTTACAAACACCTAGAAGAAATTTTGCTTCCTGAATAAAAAAAGCTAGTTTTTAAGTCACAAAGTAGATTCAGAGAGATAGTGTTAGGCAAACATGTACTCATTTTGCAAAAGGAAGGTAATCAGTACTTGGCAAAATCATACAGAAATCATCATAAATTGAAATGTTTGTCTTTGACTTCAGTTCCTTGATTAGGATCATCAAGGATGTTGTTGCTTTCACTGGAAATGCCCTGAATTTATATGGAAGAGAAATTCATGGAGTCATGCAATTTGGAAAGGACCACCAGAGATTTCTAGTGCTATCTCCTGCTCAAAGCAGATCCAGTGACAGAAGGATGTCAGGGCCTTGTCCCAGTTAAATTTTGAGTATTTTGAAGGATGGAGATCGCACAAGTGTCCATGACTATATCGTAGTTTGATGAACCACATGACTTAAAAGGAAGATCAAAACAGGTTTTTTCAAGTTGTCGTTTGCCATTTCCCCTTGTGTTTGTTGCCTCTCATCCTAGCCTGGAGCCACCTCCAAGATTAGCCAGACCTTGTGATCTTTGTACCCTCGGGTTAAGGAGTGGTAAACAGCAGGAGGATGCCCCCTGACCCTCTTTCCCCAGGCTGAGCAAGCCCTGCTTTGTCTCTCAGCCTGTCCTCCTCATGTGCCACCTCTCCAGCCCCTGGCCAGCTCAGTGGCCTAGTGACATACTTACTCAGGTGTGTCCATGTTTCTCTTCTACTGAGGAGCCCAAAGCTGGACACTACGCCAGCTGTAGGCTTCCACGTACCTGCAGGCTCTGCTTCTGCTGGTGCAGGTCCCTCTTGTCCCTCACACAAACCAAAACTGAACTCTTGCTTCTCCCATAATATAATAGGCTTTGCAGCAGAGCAGTTAAATGCAATCCCTCTCTACTTTCTGATACAAACTCTATGGCCAAAGTTCAGATTTTCAACAACTAAGAACATGATAGGAAGGTGGATATTATTTTTCATTCTGGTTCCATACTTAAGAAGGATGCTAGTTAGTTAGTTCATTGACTTTTATATAATTTATATAATTATGATTAAATCTTCAGTGAATGAATTCTTTTTAACATGCAGAAAAACAGTAGAAGTTAACAAGATTGCAATGAATTATAAATTGTCCCTGTTTTTTTAATTTATATTTGTTTTCCAAGGATTCAGCAGTCAATGGTATATCTCAGTTTTCATTCTCTTTCCTTTTTATACTTGAGCATTATCTTAGTACCTCAATACTCACCAAAGCATAACAAATATAAGGCACACTACTAGACCAGATTGACCATCCTGTGTTCTTGTGCAAGTATTTATAGTAGTTCACATTGTTAACAGAAGAAAATATCTGCTCTTTTTTCTACCAGCTGTGTCACAACACTCAGGAGAAGTGGGAAGTTTCAGAAATCAAAAAAAGGGGTATAGCAATTGCATTTGTGCATATTACAGAAGTATTCTAGATGGAAAAAAATCAGTGAAAATACTATTCCACCTTGATATCTTCTTCCTTTTTTTTTTTTTTTTTTTTTTTTTTTTTTTCTGACAGTTTTTTGTGCTGATAGGTTCTTAAGGACAAAGCCAGCTCCAGGCTTTACTTGAATGTCACTCTTCTTTTGCCATAAAAGCAGTTAGATTTGAAGCTGGAATGATGAGATTCAGGGTCTGATCACATATTGCAGTGTTCTTCAGTGGACTAGTCAGACTTGAAGGTCCACCAGCAGCTGAAATATCCACTGTAGATTTTAAAATCATTGAAGTTGTTTTTAAGTAAATGGCATTGTAAAAAATGAATTCAGATATTTTTATCAACCTCACAGCAAGCAAATTAATAATCTGCACAAAAATTCAGCAAGAAAGTATCAGAGAGAGTATATGGAAGCATGGTGTTCTAATAGGAATCTGCCTTTTTATATAAGCACTTGGCATCAGCAAAATCTGTGCTCCATTAAATAATCCATTGTTTTCATCCAGACTCTCTTCAATCCCCTTCTCTTTATTTTCTTCTCTCTTTCTTTCTACAGTATAGTTGTATTGCTGGTAAAGCGCACAGGCAGAAACAGCACCCGTTTTTCCCACCCATTGTCTGTGCATTTGTGCGCTGGATCTTTCTTCAGCCGTTTCTACCAAGAGCAGCAATGAAAGCGCAGTTCAGATCGTGTGGTGGTACATGCTTTTTCAAGCTTAGCTACTGCTTGTCTATTCAAATAGCCAGAGGTCTGGTAGAGCAGATCTGGCTTTATTTGTTGAGTCTTGTCTAGTGAAGTGAAAAGGCCTGAATTTATTTTTTTTTCCTGGCTGCATTTTTGCACATGTGGGGGTAGGGAAAGAAATTATTTCTTTTGTCCTCTGCTTGCAGCTCATTGAGAAGCAGGCATGCATATAAAATTACTGTATCTCGAGGCTTACCTTTAGGGAGAGAAGGGAGAAAGAAACAGATTTTTAAGCTTGACTGGAAACACTGAGGATGCTAAAAGCAGGCCCAAAAGTAGAACGTAATAGAATAATAAAGCACAATGAATAGAGGATGAACAAAAAATTTATAAATTAATATAATAACAGCTGAATTTCATGTTTTATAAGAAATACCGTGTTACTGCATGTATCAAAGGCACGAAAATGGTCCCCATTTTCCACAGCAAGGGATCATCAAAATACAGACGTTTAGTTTTGGAAAGTCACCAAAAATTATACATCAAATATATATATAGATCTATATAAAGATATATAAAATTATGAATGGTTTTCCTAGATGTTAAGTTGTACCTGCAATTGCAGGGAAATTATCTTGAGGGGTAAACTTTAATGATGGGAAGTAAAACAGAATCCTCTTTCTCTCTAGCTTTAGCTTACACCCAAGTGAATGAATACTGACTAATCTGAAACTCAACTTTCAGTAAGATTTTGTATGCTTTTTTTTATCCACATGTTTTACCTTACATCTACAGTTAGATGGTAAGCTGTAACTGATGGTTAGATGATGTCATCTCCTTCAGTTCTCCAGCTTGCATTACTGTCAGTGAACTTTGCTCTGCGCAGCAGTAATGATTCCTGTGATTTGTACTGGTTTTAGCTACCTGTGATTACAAGCATTGCTGTGGCCCTTCTGTCATTGGAAGTATGTGGTTTGTGGTGGCTGACCAATCACCTGAACGTAGCTTCAGGGTAGCTCTTGCATTCTGGCCTTTTGCATGTTTAGGGTGTTTTGGTTAGAGAACAGAGTGATGCTAAGAATCAGTTTGGTTGCAGAACTAGTTTATATACTCAGAGGCCTAAACAGCCAGGAGTAATCAATGGAATTTATCATGTTATTGGTATATATTGGTATATAGCAATATGTTCATGATTCCTAAACAAATGATTTGGTGAAGTTGCAAATGGTAAGTATTAAACATGAATGTGATTTACTCAGATACTTTATTAAATAAATTTGAAAACACCTGCAAAGAATTCATTAGTCTAAAAGAAGTTGAGTTTGGAAATCCATGGATTTTGAAATGCTTTGCTCATTATAGCTAGTCTTCTGCACTACACATGCAAACTCAGAGCTGTGAAATGATGGAAACCAATCCTTTGACCTCCAAATCCATTATTTATCTTAAATCCCTGAAAAAAAAAAAAAAAGAAAAACATTTCAATTTAAATAAGAAGGTATTTGAGGGACCTAGAGAGACATGATGCCATTATACAGACTTCTAGTTTGTGCATGAAGAAAGCTATTGGCCCTGTTCTATACTTTTTTTAAAATGTATTGCTACTTTTCCACTAGAAATTATACAAGCAACAGAATTTGTGTGTTACTCAGCAAGTGCATGATCTGAACCATGACCTCTGAGATAAGTTTGAAGTTATCTAACTTAATTGTAGTGTCTTTAATGCAGTTTTTTCATTCCAAACTCTAGTTAGCTGACCTAATTTTAAAAAGACTAGAAACATTTATCGGCTGTATAAACTCCTGTGCTGGGATGAGCAAGGCTGGAGAGAAGCTATGAAAGCTGAAAATTGTGGAAGACAATGAAAGCAGAAAAGTTCATTCTTGTAATAGGATAATTTTCAGTTGACTGGAAGGCATGGGTGCAAAAGCTGCCTGCTGGAATGTAGCCAGTAGGCACAGAAATGAGTATTTTGTTTAACACTGTATACTTCTAACAACTTAATCTACATTGAGTAATATTTTATCCTTACTCTGAAAGTGAAGACTAGCTGCCTGTGGGTAAAAAATGGCAAAATCAGTGGTCTGAGGATGAAAGATGGCAACATGTGGCCACTTCCACTCCATATAATTTCTCCATATTTTCACAATTTATCTCTTTAAGTATGGAAGGCTTTTGAAATGTAATTTTGTATAAATGTTCATTTTTTGAGATGGAGAAACAGTACACTTAAATACTTGAAGCACTGAAATGAAAGCTCACAGTCCTTTAAATCATGCAATTTTTGTTTCCTGCATATTTTGTATAATGTTAGCAATGCTCATCACTGTGAACTCATTGGTTCTTCAGTGCCTGTGTTCTATGAAGAACAAAATTAGTCTCAAAGAGCAAAAATTTGTTCAAGAAAAGATAGGTTTTGCTTTTCTTCTGTATCCTGTTTTATGGTGGTCATTTAGAGGTTTCTTGTTATTTCATAAGTCTTGGATTTTGTTTTATTCTAACAGCTTTCTATACTAGAGCGCGTTAATATTTCTGTCTACCCTATGTATCTAAACAAATTTCATGCTCCAGCATATTTAAATGGTGTCAAAAAGTAAGTATTATACTGCTGACAAATAACATCTAATTGGCAGTAATCTCCCCAGTTTCAGGAAGCATGATCTGGGACTGCAAAGTATACTGTAAGAAGTGATGTTTTCTATCAATACCCATGTTAAATGCTTTCCAGAGCTCTTTCACATGCAGTGCATCTTACATTCCCTTTTGGTATTCAGAGTCTCTTCTGCTATAAATTTCAGTAGAGGTGATGTTATTCACACAGAGAAAGATTTGACTTCTGATTTATATGTTTGATGTGCAGCTTGGTAGTATCAATCAATTCAGCTTTAGAGAAATTCTGTTCAGTTTCTAAAGCAATGAAGTTTTGATTAAACACTTCTGAAGAAAAGTGAGCAAAATAAATATTTTGCATTTAGTTTGAAACTGCATGTGCAGGAAAGCTGATTTCATAATGAGCAAAAGACCAAAAAATGGGGATTTTTTCTGTTTCAATGCTTCAAGCTGTTTTTGTTGAGTGTGCATAACTTTGTTACAAAGCTGTCTTTACTGTTACATTGTGTGTGGATTTTTGTGAACGTAATTAAAATATTCAAGAATCTCAAATTATTTTTTTTTCTTACCCCCAGAACCAACATATATCACAATAGGTCCTCCCACCTGTGAGGTTTTGGTGAACTGCACTTTGACAGAAAAAGACTGTATCTATAGCTTCAAACTGGACCAAAATGGTTGTCGCATTTGTCAGTGCAAAACTAGTGAGTATGCAGAAATTTGATGGCTTCTACCTTTTATATCAAGCTATATGTGAAAATGTTAGTATTCTGGTTCTATCCATTCATAATGTTGATTATGTGTTTTGTTAGTATGTTAGTGAGTGCTTTATAGCTGTTCATCTTTAAAGAATTAGTTCCTGATTTCTGACATTGTTTGCTTGCTTCAAATATATTTGGAGGACAATGTACGGTTTCACTTTTGAGATAAAAAAATTAACAGCTGGCTAGAAAAGGTTATAATTTGGGCCCTAATATTTGTACAAACTGTGAGAAGTTTTATGAGAATTCCACATTTCATTTTCCTCTGTTTAAAGAATTTTAAGAACATCTACATTTCTGCGCTTCAAAAACTCCTATTTTCAACTTAGCTTTTTTCATCCAAATTTAGATTTCGAGGATAAATGTTTGAAAATTATATGCTTGGGAGTGGTTGTTTGTATATATACAAGTATATATATATATTTATTTATTTCTATAACATATTCTTATATTTATTTTATATACATATATAATATTTTAGTTAGCATTTTTGAAGTCTTTAGCATCTAGTTCTTCCCAAATGAAAAACACTGTGCCTTTTAAGAACTTTGTGTATCAAGAAAAACGTATTTTCTATATGTGTTTCCTTAAGACTTCAGTGTTTACAGGTGAAATATAAAGCAGTATCAGGTTGGTTTTTGTAACTGGCCAACAAAGGACACCTGTGGAGTCCTAGTCTCAGCTGCAGGACACATCTCTGTAGCTGCCAACCCTGCCTAGGAGTGGGTTTAAATTCTCTTTCAATGTTATTGCAGTTTTTCAGCTTTCTTGCAGCCTCTAAGGCTTCCACAACTAAAGTATTACTCCATTCCACTTATTTTGGTTTCAGTCCACTCATTCTCAGCCGCTTTCTAAACCAATATGACTATTGTAGGGGTCCCAAGTAGAAATGGTCAAAATTAAATTCTTAAGGAATGGATTGTTGTTGGAGAGGACATCTTAACAAAAGTAAATATATGGCAAGCCATAACATTATCGTGGCAATAGAGAAATAATACCTTTGATTACTGGAAGGATAACTTTCCTTAGGTTACATCCAGGCTATTGCATACTTGCCTTAGTTCTTCCTAAGGAAAACATTAGAACTGTTAAGGTCTATTTTTAATGTTGTAATTTGATTTTCCTTCTCCTTCTGTTATTATTAAATTGCCTGGGGAGTTTGACACAAACGAGAAAATGGGCATACTTGACAAATTTCATTATCCATGCCTGTGTGTGTGCAGTCCTTCCCTCCAGTTTGGTGCACTGGAGACACACTACTCAAAAGGATGGTTTCTTTTGTCCTAGGTTCCCAGACTGCATATGGATGCAAACCACGTCCCAGGATGTTCTTGCTTAGAGTATTTCTGATTCAATAGTGCATAAGAACCTAGTCAGGGGAATTTTTCTCTTGCCAGATTTGCTTGAAATTTTCTTCATTTTACAGTAGCAAACTGTCTGGAGCAAAGTTAATACTATCATTTATCATCTCTTTTTTTCCAGTTAAATAACGTGACTAGTAGGTTGCTTAAAAATCTCAGTCATTTAGAAAGAGGAGACCTTTATTTTCTAAGGAAGTGAAGAAAAATAACAGCTTGGAAATCATCATTTGGTGGTTATCAATCAAAATGACAGAAATTGAATTTTTCTGTCAAGTAATGTCTAATGTCTGTTGCTTGCAAGGCTCTCCTCTGGACAAAGGAGTGTGTGAGAAATGAGAAGACAGGAGTCTTAGGTCAAATATGCTGAACATGTACTGTGCGAGCTCTCTGTTTTGAGATGCTGTGTACTTTATTGTCCAAACCCGTTCAGTCGCATCTTGGTTCTCTTAAGGTCATGGATTACCTTTAGCTCATGTAGACTCGTGGAATTTTGGAAACATCATCATCTTTATGCTGCATACACTTGCTTTTTGCTGGTCTAAGCTGCTCAACAGAGTCAAATTTAACTTCCTCAGTAAGGAAGCCCCCATGCGCACACCAACATTTGAAGTCATCATTTCCTAATTCTACTAATCTATTTCCAATAAAGTTTCATTTTTTTTAAATTTATCTTTAGATAGCTCTGCTGAAGGTTTCTTACACCTCAGTTATTTCAGCCAAATTAAAAGCAAAATTATTCAGTGGAAGAACATAGAGTGAAGATGTAATTTGTTCTTCTTTATTATCTTCATTTACATTCATGTTGCCAGAAATAAGCACAATAAGTTTATTTGGAATGATTATGTAAATACAGTATAATGAAACTTGTTTGGTGCTTCATTGTAATTTAGTTTTAAGTCCATCCCACCTGGTTCAAGCCAACTACAGAACAAGAAGGGTGAAAGAAGCAAATAAACACATTTCTATAATATTATTTTAATAGAAGTAGTTTACTTTGTCTTTTATCCTTCTTTCCATTTCTGCAGTGAATGCAAAAAACATGCTGTAGCAACACACCATGAAAACATACTGTAAATTTACTAAAACTATAAAGTAAAATAAAATACTTTGCAAAGTAGCGTAGCCAGACCATAGAGAAGAGAAGGGAAAAAAAAGTCCACTGAGCAAAGAGTGAGCATAGACTGATATGGGAAGATAGTTCAGTGAGTACACATGGAACCACAAATGATGAGAGAAAGAATGATCATACCCAGAAGCATCTAGAAGCCAAAGCAGCACTTACATGACAATAAAGGGTAAAAAGTAGAATCCAGAATCTAGGAAGAACTGCTGCAGAATACCAAGAATAAAACCTCAACAAGTAGGAAAAACATGAAAGGCATTATCCCAAAAAAACTAAAAAGAGAAAAAGAAAGGATGGTATAAGATGATACAAGAGCAAAACACAAACATAAGAAAGTATATAAGAGAAGAACTGGAGTGTGGAGCAATTGCTCTTGTGTTTGGAGTGTCTTGGCCTTTACTTTCATAGGCAGAACTGAAGTGGAACAAAGTCTTTAGGAAGACAAATCCATTTGGAGGAGTCCTTGTGGAAGACCAGTGGTCTGCTGTTTGTGAGGCAGGACTCCACTTCCCGAAGGAAGACTAATGGCATATTAAATGCCATGCCTGCTGATGGAAGCAACATAGGATTTAAAGTCTGATTGGTAGCTGCTGCTGCACACAAAGTCATTCTTCAGCAAGTGTCTGCAGTGCAGGCCTTGTCTGTTCCCTGGATTAGTTTTATGAAAAAAAACAAAAAGCCTTTAAAATCTCTCCTGTGACTGTGTTTTACTCCAGATGAATTGAACATGTAGTGTTCCTCAGGATGCAACTGTGAGCACATATGACTTTAATATTTTTTTTAACATTTCAAATCTTACTGAAATGGAGTTAAATTAGCATGTTGCTGTCAATTAAAAAAATTATTTGCATCATTTAGAAGGCTTACCTTTGAGGTTCCAAGATGCCACTGTCATCCAGTTTCATTAATTTCAGACTCCTTATGGAGAGATGCAACTGGAGAAGGCTCAAATGAGTTGTTTTTCCCTGCACATTGTAATGTGTCACCTTCCACTTTGTGTTGTGGTCTCTTTTGTCTGTCAAAGCAAGTCATGCAATCACTACTCAAAAATAAGAAATCTTAGTATATTATATGTTTGCACAGTCCTCTCAACATGAAACCACTTTCTTCCCAAACCACATCCTATGGACACACACAGAAATAACTTTGGAAGTGTTGGTACCTTTTCCTTTTATAAGAACATGTTTTCTATCATGGAGTTAAAAGGAGGCATTATCATTCAGTCTATACTAGCACACACCAGAAGCATGGTCCTCAATATTCTGGCAAGTGACCCTTTATAGCTGATGAAGCAGAGTGAAATTCCAGCATGGACTTTGAGTTTGACAATGTGGGTCTTTATTTAGTTGCATAGGCATTCAAAGGTAGGATTGGTAGGTTTGAGAACAGGTAGGAAGGTTCATCTACAGGCTGTCTATAAATAGCAACAGTTAAGGCTCTGGAAAAGCATAGGGACTGATGATGGGAAAAAGCCAAAGAAAACTTTGCAGGGACTGCAGTGAGAGAACACATCTCAATTCCTCATTTTTGTGTGTTAATTCTTCAACAGTTAGAGTCCTAACCTTTCAATCTTATTGGCAAAAGTTGAATATTTCATTCCTGTAGTTCTGTAAGTAGTCCATACTCAGGGATGTGTGTTCTCAACACTTAAACTATCTCAGTGTTAATTTTTTCCATTTAAATAAACTTACTTTGTGTTTACTTCTATGTCCAACTGAGGTCAGACAGTAAATTGGACACTAATCACACAAAATGTACTTCAGGCAATGCAAAATTCCTGGAAATAGTAAAGTAAAATATAAATTAGGCAACACTTCTCTCTTATAGTAGCAATTGTCTTCCAGTGTTAGTTTGATTTCACAACAAATTCCATAGAAAATAAAAGTTATAAAATAAAAATCCAGGTAAACTTTCTTAGTGCTAAGGAGAACACAGATTTTTGAGTAATTCTGTAAGACAGAAAAAGGATGTCTTATTATCCTTCTGCAGTGATGTAAAAGGGAATAGCTGTTATAAGCAGGACTTCAGTTAATTAAATACAACCATAGAAAATTTAGGAATGAAGCATGTTTCCTAAAACTTTAAGGCTCAGATCAGAAAAAAAAGTACATATTCTGAGTAGAACAAAAGTACTAACTCTAAGCACACATGCAAGATTGTGTAAATACTCCCTGAAGAGGATGGAATTAGGATGAACAACTAATGCCAAATAAATATTTTCTGTATTGTCACTAGAGTGAGTCTTTGGCAGGATCTCTGAAGATTGCAATATATTGGAGTTAGTGCTTACAATATATCTAGTGCAACAGAAGCAGATAAGGATTGGCTTGACTTGTGGAGGAAAAAAAAAATAGAACAATGTGCTTGAAGCTTGATCATTCTACAGTAATTCCACCTTTGAGATATCACTGCTACAATTTCATTTTCATGAATTCATGTGTTGTATGTGAATCCTAGATTTGTTTAGAGCATATATCCAAGTGGTTAATTTGCCTCAACGGACTCACAAGATGATTTCTTTAAACAGGGTTTTCTAGCATCACAGCGCCCACTCCATTTTTATCCAGCTTTTGTGAATCATGATTAAAGTCTAACAAAAGGAGGGAGGGTTAGTGTGGATCTGTGGAGGCAATATATTCAGAGAATTCCAGTTACTGTTAAGTAACCTAGTTTTCTCCTTCATAAATTTGCCTCCTCAGATCCCCACCCCCGAAGATTAAGCAGCAGTAGCAATCCACACCGAGAGGACGGCTGAGGAGTGCTTAATTGTAAAGGTACTGGGAAACAGTTCTCCTGATATGATCTGTCCTCAGCGTCAAGAAAATAATACTGGTAAAGGTATGTAGCTAGCTTTGTGTAGCCATGCTACAAATTTGTAAAAATGGACACCAGCCTAAGCCAGGTTTAAATAATGGCATAATCCTTGTCACGTATCTATTAATATTCTCTGGAAGTTGTTTTTTTCACCTGTAAATTACAGGACGGAAAACTAAAAGTATTTCAACATAGAATGCATTTTAAAAACTTTTTAGAGTAGAAAAACTTTTTAGGTTTTCAGTCCTTATGGTACAAATATCAGTGTGTCCATATGTAAAATAATATATTGGAAAAACATAAATATCCCAGTTTAAGAGCCTAGAGCTTTTTAAATACCATATATATGCTAGAAAAAAAAAAGAAAGTTTTGGGTTTTTTTTAAAGGAGCTGGAATTACAATGAAGTTATTAGAAATTCAAGCAGAAAACACTTTTTAGAGCTAACATGCAATTCATGGAATTGAATTTTGTTTACTTTTGAGGGGTTTTTTTTTTGGCAATATTTTATAATACTGCAAATATTCATAGGTTTATGTGAGGTAGGAATGTGAGCACTCTGAAATTGTGAATAAATCATGCATACAATGGTTTGAATTTAAGATGAAGACCTGTGATTCCTTTTGAGATGCATTGCCCCTGAGATGTCATACCTGAGAAGGAGAGGTTGCATTGTATCTGAAATATTCCATTGCTTAGTTAATTCTGCCAAATGCAGACATTTCTAACATATCAGGGGGCAGAATGTTTTTGTTGTCTTGTTTGCAAGGTGGGACCTCGATTGTAGTAGGTCACAGCAGTATGTCAGCTGGTCTTACTTGCAGATTTTTGAACATGCTTTTCTTTCCTTCAGCAGCCAGTGACTCAGTTTTACAGATACTAGACAACCTTTTAAAACTATTGTTAGTGTTGAGAGTAAGATGCTTACTGGAAAAGAGTTTTAAAATACCAGATATTTTGTGTGTAGCATGCTCACCATATCTTGGTAGTAATCAGTTCTCGAGACTATCTTCTACAGTGCTGCTCTATCCTCCATATCCCAAAGAGATTCCTCTTAAACAGTGTAATGCTCTTCTGAAACTCTCAGTATTTTTTTTTATTACAGTCTGTGTGTATGAAAGGGTTTGTAAGTGTGTGTAGAGAAAGTGGAGAAAGAAATCTCTATATTTAGAAGGAGTTTATGGACAATGCTGACCTGGCTTAAATACCACACATGTATCTGTCTGTTTGTTAATAATTCACTAATGGGAAATTTTTGGAAGACTAATCTTCAGCTGTTCTTTCTGCTTGTATTTTTTTCTAACAGCATCATGTTAAATTGATCCAAATGAATCCAATAATTTGAAATTCCCATATTCAAGTCAGCATATAATGTATTTAATTGTATCAAACTACAGAACAGAACAAAGTATTTGCTAGTACCGCAGTCTTTAGAGAACTCAAAGTCTGTAAGTAGTAGCTTTTGCCAGTGTGGTGAGGAGTAGTGAAGACTGTGACTAGGCTGTGAACTACCAACTGGACCTATCGGTAACTGACTTTACTGCTGCTTTTGCAGTCGTGGTTGCACATGGCAAAGAAAACTGTGTGGTCTTGTTGTATGGGCAGGATTCACTGCTATAAGAACTCAGTGCTTGTTAGTCCTCAAGTGCGTATTAGTTCTAATCAGGAGACTATTTAATAACATCATTGGTTCAGGACAAACAACCTTTCCATGTTAAGTGTCCTAGCCTTCTACCGTATTTGATTCTTTAACATTTTATATGGGATTTCAGCTAATGTTGTCACATTTAAAAGCTAAGCATTTGTAGTAAAAATACAGTGCTATGAGCCTGAGACATTGAAGAACACATTCATCTTTTCCTAAAGTTATAGCTCATCAGTATCATTCTGGAAATATACAATATCCTGCATCTGACCTCTGAGCTTGTCATGCAGATTGTGTTCTATATTGGCATGACCTTATTGAGACTTCATGTTTTATAGGAAAAAAATGAATTAACATGTTCCTGTTAACAGTGTAGAACTCTACTCTCCATCCAAATATTTCCCTAAGCAGCACAATGAGATGTTTTCCCTTTGATTTCTTGTTCATGATTTGATTCTGTTTTAATCGTCTACTTGCTATCCAACCATCAGTTGAGTTCCCTATATGATGTCACTATAACTAATCAGTCACAAAACAAAAAAAACAGCTTATACTATGTGAACATAAGCTTAATCCCATCCTGTTAGAGTCATAGTGATGTGCTAGTGCATAATGCAGTTCTGTCAAACTCTGAATGGTTTTCTTCTGCATTAGCTTTTAAAATGTTTTTAAATGTTTTATAATGTTTTAAAATGTTTTCTGTACCCTCATTTTAGCCTGTCTTGTTGCCTTGATACACTTTTGAAGCAGTTATTAGACCAGGTCAGGCTTGATACCTTCAATGCAAATACACTGATTTGGGATTCAGTTTCCTCATGAAATTTATGTAAGCAGAGATGGAAAACACCCCCAAACAAATACCCTCCTAACATTTTGTAATAATAGATTTCTTCAGTTCATTGCAGTTGACTTTCATTAACTAGTTCTCCTTGTTCCTCAGTATGTGTCACTTGAAATGCAAAACCTTAGCAAAAATTCTGGTTTTACTTATCCTTTCATAATGAATTAGTCGTTATTTTAGTAGTGATTAATTTACAGCAATAGCTAAGGCTATAGAAAAATTGTCAGGATGACAATTGTATACGCTTAATTTGATCCACTTTTGAATATTTAGATTTGCAGTCTTTTCAATCTTTTTTCTCTTTTTCTTCTTTCTTTCTCTGATAGCTACGCTTTGCTTTGTGACCTTGGTGATTCACTTAATTTTCTGAAAAAAATACCTAGCTTAAAATGCTGAACAGGCTTGTGCAGTAGATATAAACTCTGTGTACCAGATGGTACTTTATTTAGAGACTCCCTGCTGCTGTCATGTTTTTAATAATATTTTAATAGGAGTAATTTATATGATTAGATGTAAATTCAGAAAACGGACCAGAATTCACATTCTTAGTTTCATGACACTACATTTCTTCATAGAGAATTTTTTTCAAAAACTATTTAAAATCTATTTCCACAGTTTGTACTGTGGTACTATCAGAAATTTACGTGGAACAACAGGTTAATTTCAGTAAAAAGCATCTTATCAGAATTTAATTTGCAGCATCTTATTAGAAAGACTGTGGGCAGAGATCTCTGGAGATTATTCTGATCACCTCATACTCATACATATAACACTAGAAAGTCCATACATTAACAGTTGTCTGCACTGACTTCAGCAAACTTTCACTTTATGTTTGACATAGCCAGACTTTTGATAATTTTTTATATGCTCTTCACTGTTTGTTCCTGAGAGGCAATGGTGATTATTAGTCACCCACCTCAAGTCTCTGAAGAGCTTTTCTTTTTCGGCCACTTACAAAGTGAAAATTCTTTTGAGAATAACTCACTGTATAATGGATTAAGCAAGGAGGATATTGCTTCAAGACTGGATCTCCTGGTTAGTATGTCAGCTGAGTATTTGAATTCTAAGTATATTTAATATCATAAGCTACTTGGGATGTGACTTGAGGTGTCTTCCTTGTGTAGCACTGTCCTTAGACACCCTGGACCTTTTAATAAAGTATATTAACTTTACATGTAACAAACTTGGTTTGCATCTCTGAAAAAGCAGTATCACTAGCCAAATCAGTGCAGAATAGAGGACTGAAAACAAAATGTTTGGCTATGGGATTCTGAGGCATCATTATTTTGTCATCTTCTGTAACTTCATAGTCAAACCGGCATGTTGTATTATGATAGCTCTCCTAACAGATAATCTGGAGACAAATAAAATTAAGAAATATGCCGACTAAAAAAAAAAAAACAAGTTCTTTTTTCTGATTTTTTTTAATATTTTTAAATTGTTATTTCCAGCTCTTCTTTTTACTTTAAGATTCATTTCTCCCATGCCTTTGCATGTATACCTTTTTTTTCCACCGGTCTTCATGATCCTACTTTTTATAGACAGCCATGTAAACGTTTCATTTCCATGACAAAGTATGCTTCAGAAAAGGAATGACTCTGCTCAGTTCAACCTGTGCAATTCCAAGTTTCTTCAGTGATCAGTTTTGAGCATCTGCAGGAGATATCATAACTTACATTATATCAAAGGTCATAACTGGACTCTAATTATTTTTGAGATATCCTACTCCATACATTTTTTATAAAGTTGAAGCCTACCTTTAAAAATTATGACTTCCTTATAAAGTCTTGCATAATGAAAATTTTAGTTAATTTTATTATCACTGTGTTGCTAAGGAATAATTCTGTACAAACACCTTGGTATAAAAGCTTATGAATGAAATAAAAATTCTCGTTATTTTAACTTGCTTCAAGAAAAGTCTTTGTATTACACATAACTCACTGTTTACCAAAGAAAAATAACGAACTTTCCTCTGCATTTTAATGTTTTAAAATCAGCATTAGTGGCTACATATTAAAAAGATTAGTATTCTTTGTAGAACAGCCTGACTAAATCCTCCAAAAATGTGTAAAACTTCATGAAGGTCTTTGTATGTGTGTTTCTCTCTAAAGCAAGAGCCTAAAACAAGGGTTACTGTTGCTGTGCAAAGGTTAGATCTGAGCGAAAGTAAATACTTAAATCTTGAGGTATTGATTCTCTGCTTCCAGACACAATCTCTAGAGGTTATGAAAGGATCTGATCTTTTTCTGTATTCTGAATGGCCAAAACAACCCCAAACTTGCACACTTTTTGCTTCAGACACCAAGTTTGCATAAAAGTGGAGAGGTGAGAGTCAGGACTCTGATTATATTCATCCTATTTAAACTGAGCACTGTTGTTTAGGATAAGGAGACTAGTTGTATTGCACTTGCATGCCCAAATTCCACGTCAGAAGCAGGCAGTGAATTTGCCTGTTTTCTCTGAGGTTTTCGTCTCATTCTGACACAGTAAGGAACATGTCTCCTTTACCGAATGAGCATTAACTTGGTAGAATAGATAAGGAAACACTTGGCTCAGCCACATTTGGTTAAGTCTATATTTTGGAATCATAAATGCAGCATTAAAAAAACAGAAGAGGAAGCATTTAAGTAAAGCAAGATTCCTTCTGTAGTTTTCCTTCAGTAAATTACCATTTTAGAGAACAAATCAGTGTTAATAACTGATCTCCTCTTTAGAAAAACCATGTCCCTAAATGTTCATCCCCCTAAAGGAAAGTGGTCTTCAGGTCTCAAATGAGGAGCACATATGGAAGACTAATCTTCAGCTGACCTCTGTACAACCAGTACTTTGTAGGGGTGTGGATGTTCCAGCTAGAGATCAGCCATTCTTTAAATATCACTCTTATAGTCAGGCCTTTGGATATCGCCCATCATATTCTTCTGTTGAAGAATCTTAATTATATTTCCCTCCTCTTCTATATTGATGTCACTTTGGCTTTTGTAATAATGCTCATTTCTTTCCCTTGTGTTTTGCATCTTTAGTGTAAAAAAAACGATAATTTTCCTCTCATCTCAGCAACCAATAAAAGAACACTGTATCCCATATGTTAAGAGCCGTCTTTCTGGCATTTCTTCTTTCAAGAAAAGCAAAAAGAAACTGATCAATGCCAAAATAGTAAATTGCAACGAGAGAGGATATAATGATCATTATTTATCTCTGTACCAGAAAAATTGAGATGCCAACAGTTCAACATCTTCCTTATGCCACAAGACACAGATGAAACTTGGTACTGGACTTCTAGAGACAGATCTTTTATTCTAGGATCTCTAAGCTTCGATCACATCTTAGACTATTGCATTAATATTTTTAAAAAGCAGATCTTAATCAAGTTGACAGCAAACAGCATAAAGAATAAAAGTTTTTAATATATCCCACACTTTCAATACTTATTTAAAATAAGAAGAGAAATAAAGCTGACCTATATTGAACAAAAGCCAACTAAGCCTATATAATTTGTGGCAATTATGTGTTATTTTAAGTGTATTATTAAAAGCTGATGGAGTGATGGATGTTGGAGTCCATTGGCTGTGCATCTGTTCATAAAATCGTGTTAGTTTGTCGTACTGGATGGTATTCCCCAAGTTGCTGACAGGAACTGAAGAATCCTGTAGTGTCTGCTCATACCATTCGGGTTGTTACTAGAGAATGCTGTCAGATATTTTTAAAATAGGACAGTCTGAAGGTAAGGCCTAGCAGTGTTAAGAAAGTTCCAAAGTGAATGGGAGCAGAAGGTTTAGTGTGCTGAGGATGTGTTTGATATAAACAGTTTCGATATTGTGGTAAACTGCGTTTGTCCTTTGCAGGGGAGGAGCTGTGCACCGGCCTCATTTCAGGCTGTTCTTTGGATTGTTCCTTCGGCTTCCAGACTGACGCCCACAACTGTGAGATCTGTCAGTGCCGGCCGCGGCCCAAGAAGTGCAAACCCATTGTATGTGACAAGTACTGTCCCTTTGGATACTTGTACGTATTCTCATCCTGAAAGCACGCCTAAAGCAATCCCTGTGTGTACTGAAAATACGCAAAAGTCCAGGCGGATGTACTCGTGTTTGCTTCATGGCAAAGCAGGGGGAAGGGTAGGAAAACAGAGGTGGTGTTACAGATGAGGGAGTGCAGTATTCTTCAAAATAGATTTTGATCAACTGATTTAGAAACACAAGCTCAAAAACCAGCAGGTTATAAAAGGAAAGCGGTGCTAAAATTTTTTTTAAGAACTTGACAAACAAGATGAGAAAGCTACTTAAAAGTAATATCTCTTACATGTAGCTTTTTGAAATTCTCTTGGCATCCTTTGATAACCTTTCATTTTGTAGCTGATTTATTTTATTCAAAATATTATCTAATATTTCAAATTTCTGTTAATCTTGATATGACAGCAGATGCAGACTAGTTTTAGCAAGAATTTTTGGTAATTACAGGATTTGTGAAGAACAGTACTATATCTTATCTACGTTTTTGTAAATGCATTCAAAATCTCTATTTGTGGTGGACTTCTTTTTCCATAAAAGTAAATACTTGTGCTGTTTATTCAATTGTGAAACAGGTGATGATAACTGAGGAGGTGTTTTGTCACAGAAATTTCTTCATAATTAGTTCTGGTGGCACCTCTATATATTTTACCAGTAAATGCTATTTTTTATGGGTTCATTCCATGTTACTGCCTGCTTTTCATAATAGCTTAATTCCTACCTCATGACAGCAGATCTTCATATAACATTAAAACATAATTATTTTATTTTTTAGGATTTTCAATGAAATTTACTACATTTGCAACTCCTAGTGTTTGATAGTAATACTCCTTAAATTTCTGGTTCACTTTAGAATTCTCTTTGGCTCCTGTTCATAAATGTTGCAGGCTTTTTAATAGCCATCTTTACCATGGTGTGTCCTCTTAATACACTGAGCAGTAAATGAGAGAGGAAAACAAGGGACTTATTAAGGAGTTAATAGAATTATCTTCAGGTATGTTGACTTCAAGAGTGGCTGAGACTTATTGTCAGTTTTGCAAGTGAGAGAAAGTAGAACCAGAGGGAAATTATAGGAAAGGAATCCTGTAAAGAGCAGTACTTTTAGTATATTTGTATCGTGCTCTTAATATATTGACCTACAGAGCATAATTACAATTCATGTGTGTGATTTTTCTACGAAGATAAGCTGAACCACACTCTTCCTTTTTTTTTTTTTTGTTTTACTCAAGTGTATGCTAAACAGTTTTATTAGAAAATCCATATGGATTGTATAGCGAGAGCATTTTAAAAATGACAGCACACTTTAATGGGCATAGTATGGTAGTTGTAAGATTAAGATGTTTTAAAAACAAGTTGATTTCAAGCTGATCCCAGTGTTTTCAGGAACCCTGTCTTTGGGATGATTTTTCCCATACATTCTTGTGCACCTCAAAAATACATTAACTTTAAACCTTTTTAAGCTATTTGGAAAATAGTTTTCAATTTAAATTCTGGGTTTACATGCAGAATGTAATTTTATTATGCACAATGGCTGGTATTTTTAAATTATGAATGTTTAATAATTATGAATGTTCAAATAATATTTTAGAAATTGGAAATGAGCACTCTAATCTTGTCATTCTCTCAAAAATACATGAATAATTAAACTGAATGAAAGTAATAACATTTAAAGATACCTTCATATGGAACTGTTTGTAGTATAAAGGGCTAAAGTTGTGGCAAGAGCTACTTTAGGATCATTTCACTTTGAGTTTTACCTTGGTGTAAAAATTATTAATTTTATAGCGTATTTGTTCAGTTTACTGCTACTGTGTCAAATTCTATTTTAAAATACCATGTATTTGACTTCCATGTGTGTTGTGATCATTAAAAATTTGGGGTGTAATGGAGGACAAATCTCTATTTTAATGTTAACATTTAGTCACAAATAGGACACGACAGAAGGAAACTTTAAAAAAAAGTATATTAGAGAGTGAACAGTTAAGAAGTAATCATCATAATTGTGTTGGGGGTTTTTTAAGACTGTTAAAAGTTAGTAATTGAAAATACTGAGTTTGTCCATCTTTAAAGGAACCAAAAACTTTTCATAATTGTCTGAAGAAATCTGCTAGATAAAGCTCACTGTTTGAAAGCTCTACACAGTAATGGAAAGAAGCATTCCTTTTGATGGGATAGTCTTTCATTCTCCACTCTACTGTATTGCAATTTGTTATTCTCAGCCTTTTAACTAAATACTAAATAAAGTTTTCTAAAAGTTGAAGCCAGGCTTTCTAGAGATTTACATAATTTATTTCTCCTCTATCCTCCTAGATCGTGTTCTATTACATCCCGTGTTCTTTCTTTGTTTCGTACATCCGTGCCGACAGTTTGAATAGTATTATCTGCCTTTGTGAAAAAAAACCAAGGGAACATTCAGCATAGGATCCACTGAACGGAGGGAGCATATACCAGGGACAGAGCCTTGTACAGCTCATAAAACCACTGAATCTAAGGTCGACAGCAATCATTTTCTTTGCTGATCAGTCACTTCCTTATGGGGGATGCTCTTGCTTTAAAGATGTGGATATTCAAAGTGGCTTCCTGACCTTTTACAAATTATTTTGATCATCTAGGAAGAACAAGCATGGCTGTGAAATCTGTCGGTGTAAGAAGTGTCCCAACCTGCCTTGTGGTAAAATCTGTCCATTGGGCTTCCAGCAGAACAGTCACGGCTGTGTTATCTGCAAGTGCAGAGGTACGTGCCAGTGCATCACCACCTCTAACTGCAACTTGTTTTCAAAGCAGGTGGAAACCAGGGTGAAAGAAAAGCAATACTGCACAGAATATTTACAAATCTAAATACAGTAACTAGGGGGGAACCAGTTCAACATTGCTCACAGGAATGTGTTGGTCTGCTGGTATTTCTTATTATCTATTCATTATGGCTTCAACAGAAAACTTCAGCTCTGCTTTCATCTCTGACTACAAAGCCACAAAAAGTTTGTTATCATTAATAAAAATTCGATCAGGCTCCTAATAAGCAACTACTAATAATAAGCTAGTTGAGGGCATTTTTTTCAGTAGCGATGTTCATCTTGGCTTCTTCACCATTGCCTTTTCTTTGTGAACAAGTGTTGGATTTAATAGATATCCAGTATATCAACTAAAATTGGAGTGCTGTTTCTTGGGTGCTTTTCAGGCAATCTTAATGAACAATGAGTAGAGAGCAGCTGCCCAGGAGAAAGGACTTGGTATTCTTAAGCTAAAAATTTCACACATGCCACATCCCAAGCCTGTAACCACCAAATTTGAGGTGGATATTGAGATCAGATGTTAATTTGTTGTCTGCTGTATACTTGTGATGCTTTTAGCATGTCTCTTCTTTACAATATATTCAGATTATGTTTTGTGTTAGTCTGGATATCAGACTTCCTTCATTGCTCATCTCCATGTGTTGCATGTAATAACTCTTTGGTTTTGCTCAGTGTCTCTCTGATCCTAACTGCTCTTTCATGCTTATTTTCTTTGACTCTTACTTGTGTGTTTTGATTTCTAGCTGTAGTCGAGTAATTTTTATTATTTTCTAATTGCTTTCTGTAATGGCCCTATTCTTAGCTTTTCATTATTTCTTCTGCATTTAAAAAATAATAAAATATAAAAAGACAAGCTATGGGAACGTAGCACTGGAAGAAAAGGTATGAGTTCTTGAAGCCACTCTTCCGTAGTTGAAGGCAAACATGCAATCATATGAATCGAAAATATCCAATATTATCTTTTTTCTATGTAACATAATACACTGCAGACAGTTTAAGAAACTTTCAGACTTCTAGCAAAATAAAAATAGCAATATTATAAATATATTTTGCAGATGTGAGAAGCAGAGATTTCATTGACATTAGCTATAATATATGACTTTTACTAGAAATTAAAATTTTAAAAATTAAATAAGAGGGTAACTGCTGAATGGTGTCCCACTGAGATAATTCTTATCACTCAGCTGGTAATTTGTCTCCATGTTCACAATCAGAACACTTCCTGATTGTCATATAGCTGTGACTAAATATACACAAAGTGTTCCCTTAGATGTACGGTAACTGCCTCCCATGCTATAAACTTTGGTCACTAATTATGTCTATACACACTTTTAAGAGTCTTCCCTAACAAGTACAGATTTTAAAACGTGCACAATTATTTAGTGAAATTAACTTGATCCATCTCTAAGTAGTATTTATTGTTGTCATGATCATAAAGATGCCAAGCCATGAGCATATCACTTCCACATCACTTCATTAGCAGCTTTGTCAAAGAAGGATTAGAACAATCACTAGTATGTTCTGGAGAAAATGTGAATCCTTGTTAAAATTTTGACCCAGAATCCTTAAGTAAGAGGAAGGGTTGGGTAAATCCCCTGCTTCTGAATTAGCTCCACTTTCTAAATTGCTTCTGCCAGAAATAGCTTATGCTAGGATTAATAGCAGTAGAACCAAAGAAGTACAGTCTGGAGTAGTACTCTGAAAGACTGAGAGTCCACTTCTTTACCCTTGCATAAAATAGAGTGTATCTGGATAATCCTTGACAGATGTTTGTCTGAGATTTAATTAATTAAGAATCTCCACTTTCAAAAGACACAAAAAAACCAGAACAAAATAGAAAGAGAAAGCAAGCATTTCTAAAATAGTTTTCCTCTGGTTAGAAACATATGACATTTTAAAAAGAATTTTTTAGAATTACTGTGTCCCTTTTTACACATTGAACTGGTTATTTCTTGTCCTGAGCTAAACAGACATATGGAGCAGCTAAGCACCATTCCCTTTAGAATTCTTGCAATATTTAAGGGCTTGCAACTGGAGACTTACAAACATTTTTTGGGTGGGAAATGGGTTTCTAAGTCAAACAAACCCAGTTACTGTGGTTTCTCATCACTGTTCAAAAATCTGATACTGTACTTTAGCCATAGTAAAATCTACAGATTAATAGAAGTAATAGTGCTGTATTTAAATTTACAGTGCTCCTGTACTTGTGTCTTATATTGAACTTGCCTTTTCTGCAGGGATATCACATTACACACTTCCTTTCCTTGTGAACTACCGTATCTAAGATCATTTCAGCCATACCTCTATTTAGCTAGTTACTCCCATTTTGCATTTACACATTAGATTTTTTCAAGTATTAACTTTTGTACTAATTGTTTTCACTTTTTAATTTTTAATTGCAATCTCAGTTTGTGAATTTAATT
Source organism: Bombycilla garrulus (assembly GCA_013400315.1). Taxonomy (NCBI): domain Eukaryota; kingdom Metazoa; phylum Chordata; class Aves; order Passeriformes; family Bombycillidae; genus Bombycilla; species Bombycilla garrulus. Next base: position 379,164 of record VXBU01008805.1, read on the forward strand.
TTGAATACCTGCTTACATATGTTTCTCCAAATTATGGAGTGTACTTTGGAATATTTCAGGAAAAAAAGTCTAATTGCTTCAGATAGCCTTTTCCTTTGCTCAATAAACAAAATCTTAGTATCTAGGACTTCTGAGTGTCAATAATCATTTGAATATAGAGCAGTATTCCAGCAATATTAATTCAAATCATAATTTAAATACTTTGATACTAAAGTATGAAACTATAGTAACTGAATTTAGTTTTTTCATAGTATTTCTGTTAATGCAACAGGATGAAGTCTGTTTTAAGAAATATTTTATCCTTATGCTGCATTTTTGTTTAGTTCACAAAATCTTATACTAATATAACTTCCATGTATTTGCTTTTTATTCTAATAGTGTGCCTCAAACTAACTTTGTACCATCTGCTCGTGAGATCATCTTTGACAGACCTGCCACAGCTGAAGAAGTGCTGACCTACATACTAATGTGCAAAAAAAAAAAAAAATCACCAAAAACACCCTAACCCACCAAAGAAACAACAAGCAAAAAAGCTGAACACTTCCTAAAATTACATGTAAACATTACTGCTTCTTGTACATTATCTTTTTTAAAAAGAAAATGAAATTAGGACCATAGTACAAATAACCCTTTTATATATGTCAGCAGAACATGGTTGACATACCACTGAAAACAAGTCAGTTCACTGACAGGAATGCCACTGCATCCTTTATCATAATAGCGATGTGGATGAGGGAGTGTTTGACTCTAAATTCTCACTGCTGATTAACAAAGAATATATTGAGCCTGGATTCTGCAGCATTTAAATACCCCTTAAGATACAAATGAATTTTTTTCCTCCCTAGACCAACTGCCTGTGTGATCTGACAGAGTGCAAGTATATAATGCACTGTCTAAGCTACAGTATTCTCATCTCAGTAAAAGCTAAAAAAAAATGAGGCATGAAATTCTCATCATTCTCTTCCAAATATCTCATTTATCATAGTAATATAAACAAATCATTTCTTACAGGAAGTACATTAATATTTCCAGTATCTACCATTACCCTGTTAGCACCTGTTTGCAATTTTTTATCATTCACAAGACCATCCATAGGTCATTTAAATGTTTTTGTATTCTACTTGCTATCAGATACATTATAGATAATCTAATGTGCTATGCTATTTAAATATTTCATTTTAAATGTGCTTCATGCTATCTGCTATTTCCCTCCATTGCATTTCTCCTTTTTCTTACATTATTTAGACATTTCTGGTTGATTAAAAAAAGTATAGGTTCAACAGAAGGAAGTGATTATATTTTCCAAGGAAATTCTTTAGGAAATTCTACTGCATCCTACTGTCACCTTCAGTATATCTTTTAGTTGTTTCCTGTGTGTTACTTTAGGTGTAAAGGATAGAAATATTATTTACTTGGTCTTATATGTGGTTTAAAAATAAATGTAATTCAGTCATGAAGTTGGTGTTTCTTCCTAAGCAACAGATGCTTATCAGGACACCTCACTTATCTGTGGTTTTTTGCAGAGGCAACAGCTTCTCTCATGCCTCCTATTAAAACAGGCTCTTGCCTGTCCATGGATGGGCGTCGGCATGAGAATGAGGAGAGCTGGCACGATGGCTGCAGGGAATGTTACTGTCATAATGGACGGGAGATGTGTGCCTTGATCACCTGCCCCGTTCCCAATTGTGGCAACCCCACCATACATCCAGGGCAGTGTTGTCCATCATGTCCAGGTAACACATGATTTCTTCTACATGCTTTGTAAGCGAGTTTCATTTCACTTGTGTTCTGTTTCTTAATACATGAAAACAACCTCATGCATACTTCAGTAGTAGGCACAGATGAAGGTTTCTATGGCCTAATGTAACATCATGAGTTGCTGTCCTGAAGTTCTCAGCTGTGGAAAATGGAAACTTACATATTTAAAGCATATGCAGGTTGTGGGTCTTAACATGTTAATCTTTGACTCATTGGAATCTTTGAACTAGTAAAAGTAAGTAAAAATTTCTAGTCTGTTACCTGTAAGAGCAAGTATTGTAATAAGCCATTACGTTTTCATTTCTGATTTTAAAGTGGAGTTTTATTAAAATACCTCCTACGGCATGTTTTACAACCCCTCAAAAATGTACACAAACAGATGTCTTAAATGATTGAACATGATGATTCTGTATTCTGAGGGAAGGCTCCTATGCCACCAGCAGTAGATTATTTCAATACTTTCAGTGGGAAGGCCAAGTACAGTTCATGTTGCATTCCAATACATTTTTAGTAAGTGTTAATATAAAAAACATCTATTAAAAAGTATGATTAGAATGCAAGATTAATGCCCTCTGTTTTCAGTACAGTTCCTACAATATTTTATGTGCTAAGTAGATTAATTTGTAATACAGTGATATTCTCTATGACTTCATTGGAACTCATGTTAGGAGTAAGAACAATGAGGCTCATGAAGCTTCTGGAAACAGCAGAACAATAAGACAGTACTGGCAGGATATAAGCAATTATGAACTTTTTCAAATTCTTTGTAAAGAACAGGAAATCCTAGAGGCAAAATAAGCAGATCCTCTTTCTGAAAGTGACAGAGAAGAGTGCATCCTCCCTGTGACCTAAGATAACTGATCTCTTTAGATTGCTTAGACAAATGATGATCTCCAATCCAGTTCACACCTTGTTCTAACTGGAAAAATTCAATGACTTCCCAGAAGGATGGAAGATTCCAAAGGGCCTGTCTCTTTTTCAGCCTTTTCACAATTTTTTGTGTAGTATTGTAGGACATTATATACTTCATGTGGATGAGGGTAGCTTAACATATCAGTCTTGCTTGTTATATAAACAAACAAGATTCAAAATTTTAAATGTGTGGCGGTTATTCCTGTTCCAGCAATTCTCTTGTTAGGTCTCCAAGGGTCATTTTTGACTTCATTCTACTATCAGCATACTCGTGCATCTTGATTTACTGAACATGTACAGAACACCTCAGAGCTTTCAAATAAGAGTAATGGTAATTTTGGTCTTTTAGCTGACCAGCAGCTAGTTACTTTGTGTATGGAGAGTGAGTTTGGGTAAATTCATTCACAAGCCTAATGTTCAGTTTGTAGAAGAAAGGTCAATATGAAGTTAGCAGAACCTATTATCTCACACTATATATTTCTTGTGGATGAGAACAGCATTTGATTCTGAGCACCAGCAATACTGATTACTTTTATAAAAGAGCAGTTGCTTAAGAGCAGTTGCTTAGCCAGCAGTGTCCATTCCTTCAATAGAGAGGGTCTGCATAGGTTTCTTGTGTAAGCAGTCATACTTGGTGTAAACTCTTACAGTGCTAGGGCAGACACAGCATTTTAAAGATGGCATATATTAGTGTAAGAGTTACTATGGCCAAATTAGTCTCAATGTGGTTTTTTTTCCCCACTGAGGTCTTATATTTGTTAGAAATATAGTTCTATTTTGCAACATATTGATTCCCCACTGATGCTGTTAAATATTGGTCATGGCTTTAAGCAGATTGGAATGCAGTTTGGAATTGTGAGACTGTAAGCATGTCACTCAAATATACCTGCCATAAGGATGTTGAAGTAATTATGAGTCCTGATGTACTGAGCTTGGAAACGCACTCTTAAACTATCAACAGGGAAGTTGCAGCTCTCAGAGATCACTTTGGAAACTGAAAAAAAAGAGTGTGGTTACATTCAATTCCACGTTTAGGTAGCTTTCAGCAGAGCAAGATATACCTTGAATGTTAAAACGTCCCTTTTAATCCTGTTTCTTTATACTAAGAGGTTTATATGGATCATCACAATGCTTGTGAAAATCTTAAGGTTTCCTGTAAGATTTAAAAGCCATTCATTTCTAATGTTTCACAAAACCATGCTATGTAGAAAGTGGGCATTTGTTTGACCAATTGTTTCTTGAGGTAATGTAGTTGTACATTTGTGGCACTTCGGTTGCAGTGATACGTCACTATCAATGCTGCTAAGGGAGCAGTGGGCAACAGATACAGCAGTGCTATCTGGTTGATCAGGAACAGTCAGGAGCTGTAGTTAAAACAGGCCTGTGACTTTGCAGAAAACTAAATGCAAAGGAGATGACTCTGAAAATTTCCAGAAAATCTTAGTATTGCCTTTGTCATAGTGAGTTAAGATGCCATTGCATAACATGTAATATATTATTCTAACTGAAATAAAAATCTAACAGTGACAAGGCAGCAGACTAGCAGTCTTATTTCAGGTAAATGCTGCTGAATCATTTATGTGGTTCATAAATATAAGCAATTGGAAAAGCATAGCATAAGCAAATCTGTGGAAGACAAAATAATTTCCTGAAAGAAAAGCACAGGTACTTTGTGCATAGAGTAAGATCAGACAGAGTCAGTTTCCTTGAGTTCTACTGATCATTTTCCAGAAAAGAAAACAAACAATTGAGTGGCATTTCTTCTATGTGGCAGTGTCATAGAGCAAAGGGCACAACTGCTGTTCTCCAGACAGGAACAGCAGTGCTAGAAACATGAAGAGACACCACAAGCACTTTGTGAGCCTTGGCCTGCCTAAATGACTAGAGGAGCTGCTGTACACTTAATTTTTCTCTCCTTAACCAAGATATTGGCTTAGGATGATGCTCATATTAGGGATTATTATAATGAAGTAGGAGAGAGGAACCTTCAGAAAGTGGTTTAGAGATGTAGCACAATTAGCAAGTCACTTTTCTCTTCTCTGCCATTCATAGCACAGGAAACCTGAGATTCACCTAACTTAGCTGTCCAAATAGGTTGAATTCAGGCTGAAGGACATCACTTTTAAGCCTGAAGCTTCACTTTATAGCCTGTAGCTTTCAAACTCACGGCTTGTGAGGCTGAAAGAACATGGCGTGTGAGGCATCTTGGTATCTATGCATAATGCATGCAAAAAGCTGATGGACTCACTCCAGGTCCAAAACAACCAGCATGGTAAGCAGGCAACTATTATTGCCCTTTATTGCCCCTAGTGTGGGATAGGCTTCAAAGGATTGAAGCAGGCTGAGGATGGTGGCATAATCTTTTCTTGATGCTAAGTTCTTAAGCTCTCCAGGTACCAGATAGGTTTGGTTTTTGTTTTTTGGGTTTTTTAAAACACCAAGAGATGAAGAGTTCCTTAATTTTTTTTTATTTTTTTTTTTTTAATACCCCGGAGGCTGGAGGACACTCGTGCTGAACAAGGGAAACAGTTTCAGTTCCTTCCTTAACATGAAAGAGGTCAAATTTGTTTTCTAAACTGCCAGGGTGAAGCTTTTAGCTAGGGCTGCAGAGATGATGTAATTAATTGTTTGAAAAGAAAGTAAGATTCATTTGGTGAGATACAATTATTAGAAGGATGAGACTACACACTGTGGTATTTCCTTGATCCAGGATTTTTTATTTTTTTTTTCAAATATGGCAGTTTGGTTTTTTTTAATGGAACAGTGATGAAGCTTCCACCAGTATTAAGTGCTTATAGATTTTAGGGGGCTGGGGGAAGAGATTCTGTGTTGTGCTTTTTCTTTTCTGGTGGGTTGGGGTTTAGAGGGGGCTTGTTTGGTTGTCTTTTTAATGTAGAATCTAATGATAGAGATTACACAGACACATATCTGTTGGGAAATTTAAACTTTACCTGGACTTCCTAAATCCCAGAGGAGAAGCTTACTCTCCATCCTTCCAGGAACTGTATCTGAAGTTAATATTAGCAGTTAAGAAACTCTGATCATTAGAATTTTTCAGAAAATGACAGTTGTATCTTGGAATTCCTAAATCACAAGTTAGTTTTTATTTTCTGAAATGCCAAGAATGCTTGAAGTTATCTCTGATTTATATTAGCTAAACTTTATTCAGACTGATTCTCAAATTGTTTCTTGCTTATATATTTTCCATTTTTTCATGAGATGCAGGTCCCATAAAGTCAAAAGAGCTTAATTAAGAATAATTTATATATGTATTTTCAATAATAACAGAAATTCATCTTGTGTTTCATTAAATGTAAGATTCACAGTTGATTTTCCCTATCTTCCAATTCTGTTTTTTCCAGATGAAATAATAGTGCAAAAGCCAGAGCTCACCAGTCCATCAATCTGTCATGCTCCTGGTGGGGAATACTTTGTAGAAGGAGAAACGTGGAATATTGATTCTTGCACACAATGCACATGCCACAGTGGACGTGTCCTGTGTGAGACCGAAGTCTGTCCACCTCTTCTTTGTCAAAACCCCACCCGCACACAGGACTCCTGCTGTCCACAGTGCCCAGGTATGTGCTGACACCCAGCTTTCATCTGAGCCCTTCCTTGATCTGAGGATGTTTCAGTAAGAGAATGATTCAGTGTGTGCTCAGGTGGTTGTTGTGTGCCTTTGTTCTTCAGCAGTTTGGAGTGACAGTCTGCAGTCCTCTAATTCAAATGCAAAACTTGACTGTGTGCAAGAGAGATCTTATGTGTAAAGGGGAGTTGTGGCCCTGAACTTGGAAAATCTTGAAGGCAATCTAATAATGCAGGGGTTGTGTAAGAAACAGAGTCCTTGGAAGGTTTATGAAATACGCACTCATTTATGGAGACATGCAGGATTAGAGAAACTTTGAAAGCAGTCCAAGTGTTAGGTAGATACAGGCTTGTTTCTTTTTCTTTCTGTACCCCTTGGTTTCTATGAGCCTTTTTATTACTATCTTGTCTACTTGGAGTTTGGTCTCAAAACTAATTCTGTTTGCTTTTACCTTCACATGGTATCATACTGAGAGTGATTTGAAGGCAGCCGAGTAATATCAAAGCATTCCAGCCTGGCATGTGTGCCAGATTCCTCCTAGACTTCCTCACAGTATCAAGAAGATAATAGGATTTGCTTTCCCCCAAGCAAAGATATTCAATAACAAATGAACATAAAGTCCTATTTTACATAGCAAATGGGGGATTTTATTCCAGTGGAAATTTAGTACAAACCTGTGAATTGCATGTAAACTCACTAAGAAAACATGCCTTTATTTAAACCAAAATTTAAAAATTTGCTTTAGGAAAAAAAAGAATTTAAGTTTTTCCGTTAGGTTTTGCTACAAGGTATTTATTTGGTTTTGGGTGTGGGGCTTTTTTCCTGACAAAATATTTTCGGTAAACAAGCTAGCCAGTTCTCCTGACTTACATTTTTTCATTATTAATAATGAATATTATTACTTACTTCAAAATACTGCATCAGATGAGCTGATCTTTCCTCACTGGCTATATAATAATCTTAATCTCATACCTTAATGCAGTTAGACTGAGAACCTGATCTCAGTGCTCTTATGGATCCTTTCTTTTCTTCTCTTTTTCTTAGTCCTGTTTCTTGACCCATAATGTCTGGTAAGGTGCAGCTTCATTGCAGGAATATGTCTCCCCCATGGACGGGCATGAGAATTAAGGCAAATCATTGACATTAGGCTTCTGAAGCACGATCAAGTTCCATTTGTTTCTCAACAGTTTATAATTAGCTCTAAGGCCACTAGTGAAGGTGACAGCAGCATAATAGCTTTTCATTTTGCATCATTCAAAGACTTGGGCTGACATGGTAGAAGATGGGATTCAGGTTTTAAATTTTAAATCTCTCTTGTTTGAGATGAATTCCTAGATACCACGCCATTTAGAGCATTCAGAGTCACTTTCTGAGGGGCTGCTTCTGGGGGTTTTTTGGGTTTATTTGGTTGGGGGTTTTTTTTCTTTTTTTTTTTTTCTTGCTCTACCTTTTTTTTTTTTTATTGTTTTTTTTTTTTTTGAGTAAACTCAATAAAGGTCTAAATAAGCATTATGCTAGAACATATAATGAGGTCTTCATCCCATATAGGGACTGAAGAGGCATGAAGCTCTTTCCTTTTAGTTCTTCTGAAGTAGTGAGCCAATGTGTAACAATTCCATTGTGTTCTTCAAGAGTGAACCCTCTGTTAGGGAGCTATGAGAGAAGTTACCGACTGTAAGTTAAACAACCTAATCTTTTTATATTCACAGATGAGACTCTTCAGCCCTCTCCATCAAGCAATGAGAGCATGCCCAGTTACTGCAAAAATGATGATGGAGATATTTTCCTGACAGCTGAGTCCTGGAAGCCCAATGTCTGCACTAGCTGCATTTGCATGGATGGTGTGATTAGATGCTACTCTGAGTCTTGCCCACCAGTATCCTGTGAGAGACCTGTTCTGAGAAAGGGACAGTGTTGTCCTTACTGTATTGGTGAGCAAATAAAAATAGTTATTAACTTGCTGTTCTCATCTTGGGAATAAGACAGAAGTTTTATTTGCAAACTGAAATGCTTTCCCTGTTTGGTGAGATGCAGTCTATGCCACCAGTCGAACTGGAGAGGGAGCTTTGAGGATCATGATTTGTGGTTTTTAGGTAGAAGCACATAGAGAGATATATATCTAATTTGCCCACAAACTCCAGAGGCCATCCTCCTGGAATCTTGGTAAGACACCTTATTGGATGAAGACATTAAAAAAAAATTATTTTATTTAAAGGAAGATCTGCCGGGTAGCACATGTTATATGCCAAGATTTAAGTGATAAAACAAGGAAAATATTAATTATGACTGAAGAAGATGAGCTGTAAAGCATTCTGAAATTTCACAGAATGGAGAAATGTTAATAAGGCATCTAAATTAAAATACAGGAAAAATGGAATTTCATTAATGATAATATCTTTGAGATAAAAATAGGGAAAATATATATATTTTTAAATACTCAAAATACATAAAGAATTAGGGCCATGCACTGGTGTTGAATATGGAGCTGAAGTAAATGGAGGTTGCTGTAGACAGCAAAAATTGCCAGGCATTTTTAAAATAGCAAAATTGGAAATTACCGCTCACTTTTCCATTGTGTGTTGAATAGGACTAATTATGTATAGATGATTTTTTTTTCTGAGTTCACAGTAAGTACAAAGACTGTTGAATGGAAGCTGCTGATAAGAAAAATTTTATCATGTACTTACTAAATTTAAGTCTTTGTAGCATTGTGGGAAAGCATTCGAAGCTCACTTTCATTTGCAAAGTAGTAGAGAGAGATACAGTAGAAAAGAACAGTAAGGAGTAAAAGAAAATTGATGGGCTTTAAATATTTAATTGAACCTGTGAGTCAACTTGCCCATCTATAAACAAAACAGTCCTTCATTACAAAGACGTCAGAAGGATTGTGAAATATGTTCATACATTGGTACAGCTCTTGAAATCTTTATATCATTGCACATAGAATAGCTTTAATAACAGGTGATACTGTTTTAGATGATGTACAAGGACTTAGATGCCTGGGAAAGTTACAAAGTATCCAGGCTTCACTTGCCTTTGGAACCCTACTTAGATTCCTGATGAGGACTTTTTGAGGCAAAAATACAATGTTAATCCTATTATTATTTCTTCTCATGGTTTGCAAACAAAATAGAGAGAATTTAAAGTTTCTTGGACAGCTGTCTTTCTGTAGGTTTTTCTTCCAGTGAGTTTGAACCATTAAATAATTTTAATCCAGAAAACATTTTAACATTTAAAAAAAAATATAGAGTTTGAAAAGCTGGGAAATCAAACCAGTAGAGTCAGAACATGAGCCTTAGTACTGGAGAATTCTATGGGTAAGGAGGGCATGCACCAGAGGAACTTGTGCAATAAACTACAACAATGAAATCTTTAAATCCTTATTGCCTACATCTTGCATGTTAGGTTTGCAAATATATACACACAGCATGTAGACAGAACTTCAATTAATTTACCTTGAAACCTATATATTTGTAAAATATTGCAAATACTTAAATGTTTGAGCTATGAAAGCTTAACAATTTTTTTTAGTAGCAACTGCTCAGCAAGGCAAAATACAGAAGCTAGATTTTAATTAACACTCAGATATAAAGATTTTCAGTGATCCTACATTTTATTAATCCATGGGTCTCCATGTAGTCAGAATGTTTGGTGGTTTAAATAACTGAAATTCATGAAAACTTAACTTTTTTTTGTGGTTTCCATGAATTATATTATACTCTTGCATGAAGAGGAGTCAGGTCATGCACTTAATTTTCCTCTTTCTGATTCTTACTGGTTTACTCTTCATTTTTGAGAGCTGTGAAGCACATCTTTGTACAGATTCTTTCTAATTATTTTCATGTAATACTTGATAAAATACTTAAAATCATAAAATTGTTTATGTTGGAAAAGACGTCTAAGGTCAACAAGTCCAGCTGTTAACCCTGCATTGCCAAGTCCACCACTAGATCATGTCCCCAAATGCTGTGTCTACACATCTTTTAAATACCCCGAGGGATAGTGATTCAGTCACTTCCTTGGGCATAGGCAAACTCTGTGGAAACAGGCCTTACTAATTACTTTGGAATTTCAAAAAATTATGCAGGTTTTTAGCGCTGTATTATTTTATTCTGCTTCTTTCTGGATCCAGTTTATATAGACTCAAATTCAAAATATTACAGTCTTGGATGCTTTGTTGTTTAAATTTTCAAATTCTTCCTGTTCAACGTTCATCTTTCTCATGCAAAGAAAGATTAATTTGGAAAGTTAACCTTCTAGTTTAGAAAGGATAAAGGGATGTCTATTTGATTAGAAACAAGATTAGTCTTCTGCAGAAAACAGAGCAATGAGTGTTTGATTACCAGTCATTTACCAGATGAGACTGATTTCTTGGTGCAGCTGGAAGAAATTTGAGAGAAGCGGGTAGAGCTAGACACTGAACTGTGGTTTTGTATGCGCGTTTCTTACTGCAAGTCTGTCTTGTTTCCACTGTCCTTGAGCACCTGCTGTGGTGTGGCCTACATCTTCATCCTTGTTTATACTTTCATAGAGATGGAGAACAGAACACACTCACAGGATAGTACTTTAAAATTTCCTCTTAAGGTTCAAAGGTACAGCACCGTAATTGTAATTTTAGCTTTGGTCATTCTTCTAAAAGTATTTGCTGAATTAAATGGTGATGCGTTCTTAACAAATTTGGAAAAGTTAAAGGATTTTCCAGGGAAACCAGCTGCTGAATTGAAAAAGGTGTCCTAAGTGGAGCAAGGTAACATTTTGGGAGCCAATCTTAATGGGCCAAGAGTGCTCAGCTTTAGATCTGCATAGGTAATGAGCAGCAGAGGCACACTCAGGCTGTGTGCCTCGTCCTGTCCCCACCCAGGCACACCTTCCTAACACAGGGTTCTGCTGGCTCTATATGCCAAAATGCACATCGTCTAAGGAAGAACCTAATGTCCTTCTGCAGCTGGCAGCCACCTTTTCCTTTCCCATGCCCACACTACATTCAGTTACAAAAGCTACTTTGAAAGGATGAGACCCACACTAAAAGCCATGAAAGCCATGAGATATCAAGGACCTTGGGAACCACTTGTGCTTTTCAGATAATTCCATTAATGTTTTCACAATAGCACTTCTTGCTGGTCTTTTGTATTTGAATTTACTCTCTCATATTTGTTGGACTGGTCTGCTGACTGCTAGCTTTCTACTCCAGATTATGTCACTCTATTATGTTGACACTAATTAAAACCTTTACTCATGGTCAAAATGTGTAAGGCTGACATATGGTAAATATGTCTAACTGGCATGCTTAAAGATGTAATCTGTTTGAATGTTAAACCAGTATTTATCTGAAAGTTTAAGAAGTTTATGATTGCATTCTTTCTCATTCATATGTTTAATGTGCAAGCTCATGTCATCAGCAGGTTTCATAACAATTTTTGCCTCTAAGAAACAGAGGTAGGAGGAAGCTAAGATGAAAATGAGGCACTGCTTGGCTTTTGGAGTTTCTGCTGTGTGGTTTTTTGGCTATCCTTAAAGTGCTCCAGCACAAAAAACATCCTAGGTGAAGCAATTCATTACTGCCTTCTCAATGAAATAAGTTCACTGCAGACAACCTAAAAGGCTTGCATAGGATGCAACATTAAAAAGTGGTGTATTGAATGCTTAGACAGAAATATCACATTGATTTCCAATTTATATAATATTAACCATTAAAAAATGTACTGAGTTTAGTTATTGCTCTTTTCCTGGGGTTTTCCATTGATGCAGTTGCAGGGAATTACCAGATCCCCTTCAAATCTGTTTTATCGTTATAGTCTAAGCACTTCTAATTATTTCACCTGAGAGTTGCTCCAATCCTTCTTGGCATCCTGCCAAATCTGCTTTTTAAGTATTCTAGACAGAGTTCGGCATTCCTGAGCTTTGGTAGTTAGAAATTTAGGTAGTTACGAGTTTGGGGTTATTTTACCTTAATAGGATTCACTAGGAAACAAGGAGGAAGATGAGTAAGTAGTTGGCAGCCTCAAACTGTCAAAGATTTTTTTTTTTAACTTTCACAGCACTTTTGATATCATCTTTTCATGTCCCAGTCCTCTAGCTTCTTACATTAAGAAAATGAGGAAAAGCAGCCCTGGCTAATTATGTACTTCATAAAGAAGCAGAAATTACTTTTTTTTCACAAAGATTTTCTGGAAGATGAAGAGAGGATCTTGTAATTACAGCTGAGATTTCTTTGTGGCAATTGTTTCACTTTCGTGTCTAGGAAAGAAATCTGATTTGTGTGTAATTGGCTGTTAACTGCATGATCACAGCACTGTTTTCCTTCCGCAGAAGATACAGTTCCAAAGAAAGTGGTCTGCCACTTCAGTGGAGAAACGTATGCAGATGAGGAACGCTGGGACATCGACAGCTGCACACACTGCTACTGCCTGCAGGGTCAGACTCTCTGCTCCACTGTCAGCTGCCCACCTCTGCCTTGTGCTGAACCCATCAACGTGGAGGGAAGCTGCTGTCCCATGTGTCCAGGTAATGTGATGTGACAACCCCATTTATTGTGATGCAGGTTTCCTAGGGCTGGTAATAAGGTTTTATTAATTGGGTTTTGAATGTCAGTCCATGTTTGAACAGCACCACAAAGGCAACAGACTTTTAGATTTCAGGAAAATCAATATTCTTAACAGATAGGCACATTATGCAAAAACATAATTTGAATTTCACTTATTCTGAGAACTGTGAACTGAAAAATTACTTGCTTGCCCCTGCTTTGTCCTTTCACAAGGCTATGGAAATATATTAATAAAGTGGGAAAATTAATACCCTTACATCTCTGCAGATTATGTCACAGTGATTAACATTTCTGTCTTTTCTGAGACTCTCTTGGTTACTTTTCAAATATCACATTGCTTTATTTATCACTTCAACTTGGTTTAAAAGCAATGTGACATTTTCTTAGCTTTGGGCACAAGGGGCATAAGAATTGCAAGTGGTTTTTAATGTGAGTTCTGATATACTTCTGCAGAAATTTGCTCGCCTTATTCAGTCAGCTGGTAACTACTTCTGACAGGACAACTGGGGGGATTCAGCAGTACCCCTTCTTGCAATTCCCCTCCTTTGAGGATTACAAAAAAAAACAAGGCAAAGAAACCAGTAGGGACTGTTTACATATCAGCTGGGAAGATGTAGCCTTCCCATCTTTTATTTTCTTTTTTTTTTTTGGAGGGGGTGGGTTGTTTAGTATCACCGAGGAGCAAGCCTGTAGTAAAGCATGTACTCTGAGATGGTATTTTCAAAAGCAAGTTTGTCCACACCAGTCCTTTGTCCCATTCACATTATGATAATGGCAACGGGCATCTATCCTATATACAATATGGCATCAGTTTTCAAACAAAATCCCAGGCTAATGATGAAAATTCCAAAACAAATAAAATAATTTAAAGGACAAAACACTGCAAATGGGCAAGTGTATTTCCTCAATTAAGAGCAGCACTGAAAAGTTAAGCAGCTTCTAACTTGTGATACATGTTTTTCTTATTTCACAGAGATGTATGTACCTGAACCCACTAACATCCCCATTGAGAAAACAAATCATCGAGGAGATGTTGAACTAGAAGTACCAAACTGGCCAACACCGAGTGAAAATGATATAATCCACATTCACAGAGGTCAGATCTGATATAAACCTGGATAACTTAGGACTGTGTTTATTCCCCATGTTTTAATGCATCTACTTTTTCTATTCAGGTAGCAGTTGTATCTGAGAATATTCTTCAGTGCATAATTCTTACATGCACTTTGCTTTGAGTAAAGACGAGTCAGTTGATTAAATTATATTTATACATTTTTGTCTCATTATCACTCCATGTTCTGCATAGAAGAAAAACATCTGTGTCGGTATGACGGAGTTCTACAAAATTAAGAATATAACAAAATGATGAATCAGAAGTGATTCTTCAGTGTCTTTTCTGATTCAAAAACTAGAAAGCAGGCCATTGGAGTTGACAGACCTTCATTTGATCCATTTGACATTCACGGGAATAGATAAAAACAGATGGGAAAAAATGTACAACAGCCCAACATTTATCATAGCCATGATGTCAGACCTTAGACAAAAAAAAACCACCTCAGGTATACTAACACACAGCCAATAAAGTTGTCTAAGGATGTAAATGCATCTTCTGTTTAAAACTGCACTGTAATATTATTGCCATGTAGAGGAAACACTCTGTATCACAGTTTTTATTAACCTTTTCTAATTGAAGGACAACCTAAATTATGTAATCTGAGGATGTGGGGGTTTTTTCTCTGAGGATGATCTTATAGCTTTCTATTGTTTGGAGAAAGGATGCATGAAATGTAACTGCTTTACAAAGTTCTAAACTTACACTTTGATAACTACAGCATTTTAATTTCTCAGGCATTAGTAGCTGGCTTGCAATTATCCTGCCTGGGGATTCTAAACACACATTACAAACTGTGAGGGAATTCTATATATGTCATTGAAAGTTACCATTCTTTGCAATTACACACAAAACTTGCTACAGTCTTGTAGACTGCCAGCTGTCTGTTTTCACAGGCTAAGTGTTGCAGGTATTGTAATACACTCTCAACAGATGAGAGAGTGAACACACAGTACTTGTCCTACCAGTTTTTAAAAGTAAAAAACTGGTAGGAAAAAAAACTTTCATCCTAAGATTTCCAAGTTCTCCTCAGCCTGAAAACAGTCTGATTCTTTTACAACTGGGAATTTGGTTATGATCAGATAAGATCATGCAAACACAACTGAGTTTTAAGAAGTTATTGTCAGACTTGGTGGTTACTGTGCTTTAGATTTCCTTCTATCTCCTCTCTTTTTGATGGCCTTTTCCGACTAATCCCTCTACAAGATACTAGCTATTCTAATTTATGTAAATAAGGTGACATTGCAGGAGAGAAGGTCCAAATTCATGAGTGACAAGATGTACATCTGAGACTTTTATAATATAAAAATGACAAGATGTATAACTGAGACTACATTCTTCCTTACAGCTGAGGCCCCTTTATAATTACTAACAAATGCTTTGACTTGTCCTGCAGACATGAACCATCTCCAGGGAGAATACCGGAGCGGCAGTGGACCACACCCCAGTGAAGATGCATCCGTCAGCTCTGTTGCCTTGGTGACAATCCCAATCACAATAGCGCTGTTACTGATCATCGTGCTCCTGCTCATCAACCAGAAAAAGCAGTGGATTCCAGTGTCCTGCTACAAAGCTCCGACAAAGGTGCCGTGTCTGTTTCCAGGCTTTCCCATTTTTTACGAAACAGGGAACAAAAACATTGTGGAAAATGTTAAGCAATAAAGAGGCTGTTAAAAGTCTAGGAAAAAAGCTACTGCACATCTGGGGCAACCAGGTTAAGCCTTTGTGTGGTTATGAATTAACAGAGAACAGTTAACCCAGTCCAGCTGGGATATGAGAATGCCAGAGCTCCATTCAGAAGATCAAAAAGGGTGACTGGAGAGAGTATTTGTCTGTAACTATGTCTGACATAAGCCAGCTTTAACCAAAGTCCAAACACTTTGATTGCCAGTTTGATTTTGTCTTGTGCTTATGGACTTGAACCAAATGGACTTTTAAAATTATGTGTGGAATACAAAAATTGTATGATTTACTCAATATTTCCTTTCTGTTTTAACAGCCTTCTTGCCTAAACAATCAACTGGTATATGTGGACTGCAAGAAAGGTACCATGGTCCAAGTGGACAGTTCTCAGAGGATGCTAAGAATTGCAGACCCAGATTCAAGATACAGTGGATTTTACAGCATGCAGAAACAGAACAACCTACAGGCAGATAATTTCTATCAAACAGTTTGAAGAATTGCACCCTTACCAAGGATTTAAGAAAGAGAGAGAGAGAGAGTGTCTGCTATTAAAATAAAACTAGAATTGTGCAGTTGCTTAGTGGATTGTATTGGATTTGTGACTACATGTACAGCTCTAAGACCTTTCTGGGATGAGCTCTGACTCCTGCAATGTGCCAGAAAAAGCATTCCCACTTTTCCTTGAGATAACTGACCAAGTGTTTTCTTAGAACCAAAGTTTTAAAACTTGTTAAGATGTATTTGCTTGTAACATAGCTACAGAGGTTTTTTGGGAGGGGGAATCAGGGGCTAGGGGTAGGCAGTGAAGTAAAAGCAAGCTTCGGAGAAGAAAAGCTGGTCATGCTTGGCTGGAGATGAAAATATACTGCCAAGCAGCAGGATAGTGGTTTTCCTTGTTGCTCTGAAATTGCATCTGTTGCAGCAAAAGCCTAACCCCAGGTGAAAAAAAATATGAAAAGGTCTGATTATTTTTTTCCAGCTGTTGCTACAGTAATATACTCCTAGAACAGAATTTGTCACATCACGGGTGTGGTGTAGCTGCAAATATTTTTCTATATGATGAGAAGCTGCAGTAGTTAATGAAATAGCAAGGAAAAGATTATAGCAGAAAATAAAGGGTGGGTTTATTAAGGATGTATAAAATTATATCTTGTGCTGCTTTTTGTTTTCATTTTTGTTTTTTATTTTTGTTTTCTTCAAAGCTGATTGGCTAGATTAGCCAGACTTCAGCAGAGTTAGCAAATGACTGAGGCCTAAGTAATTCCTGATATGAGCACTGGATCTTTTGACAGCAGTATTGAAAGGAGGAAGGAAGGAAAGAAGGAAGGAAGGATGGAAGGAAAAGTCAAGAACACCATGCAGTTCCAGGGGCTTTTGTTTGTTTGTTTTGTCTGTTGTGGTTTTGTTTTGTTTTTTTATATCAATCTCTGGTTGTTCATAGAAGAGAAGGAAAAATTATTTTTGTTGGACAAAGCTCTTGTGTACAAGAGAGTAAAAAATAGACTGTTTTAAGGTAGTTGTTTTTTTTCCTGTTGATGTTCTTATTTACTGGTATGCAGATTTAGAAACTACTTCCATGCTAGGAAGCTGCTTAATTTTAATTGTATATTACTCAAGCACCTTTTTTGAAGCTCAGAAAAAAAAAAGGAGATCATGCTTCTTTAAACTTTAGCATTATAGGAATATTTATGTAAATATAATTATGCTAAAACAACAAAAAGTATTTGTATGTTTGTGTATATATATATGTATATACAAATGCATGTAGGTATACGTATGTATATATACGTGCATGTGTATATACACTATACATATATATACTGTATATATAAAATACTATGTATACAGTATATATTTTTCTATTTTTTTTCTTGTTGAATGTATTTTTATCTGAGAGAGATTTTACCCAGAGCAGAAACAGATAAGGCATTCCATATCAATGCTTAATTGCTTGTGAGTTTAGGAAAGACAAGAAAAGAGCATCTCATTCTACCTACAGTTTGATTTGATTTGGATTTGATAGTGTTTGTGTGTGTGTGCGTGTGTGTGTGCACTCTTGTTGGGGCGTGTGTTCAGTTCGTGCACGATTATAGCAGTAAGCGTTGCTCTTGCTACTTGCTACATTTCAGGGTGTTTCTTATTTTTCTTTTCCTGCTTAGCCTTAAAAAGGCTTTTTAATGAATGCATTGGCTAGAGACACTGATGACAATATACATGCAGCACTAATCAACTTCATAAAATAACACAATCAGCTCCTGGATTTTGGTTGGTTTTGGGTTTTTTTTGGTTTTTTTTTTGTTTTTTTTTTTCTGCAAACAATTGTTTGAAACAACTACTGGAATATTGTCCACATTAAGCTGGAAGTTTGTTGTAGCTTGCCTCATTTATAACTCTGACTGTATAATACAATGTTAACTTTCCAAACAGGTCTTGGCACTTTTATACTAATTACCCATTTGTGCATTGCCTTTTTTCTTTTACAAATGCTTGTCATAAGAGACACAGATACCCAGTATGCTTAATGTGAAAAGAAAATGTATTTTTTGTAAAGGAACTCTCAAGTATTGTTGTAAATACTTGGTCAGAGATTGCTGAACTTTAAAACTGAAAAAAAAACCTAATTTATTATTATAATGACCTAATTTATTAATCTGAAGATTAACAATTTTTTTTTGTTTTAGAATATCAAAAAGGTGTTCTAGCTGTTTGCATCAAAGAAAAAAATAGGTGTATCATTAAGGGTCAACATTTTTTCTGCTGATATAACTTCAGTTTCCAACCATCAATAAGAAAAAATGTAGTCTCCCCAGTGTTTTGTACTCAATCTGATAGTGAAACAGAGATGTTTCTGTGCAGTAATTACAGAGAATCTGTCAAGACAAAACATCCATTCCTTGCATAAGAGTAAGCAGTCTTTATCCAGAAATTGTAAATGCTTGCTTTTGTTTTACAATCAAGGCCATATTCTGAAAATATTAACAGGATATAGGACATGGTGTAAAATGTTTTTATTATTATTATTTTATTATTATTATTTTAAAGATATGATTTATCCTATGTGCTGTATCCATTACACTCTTTTACTTTGGTTCCTGTTGTGCTCTTGTAAGAGAAATGCAGATATAATTTTCTGAAAAATAGATGCATATGTGGCACTTGGAGTGCACTGCGGTTCAGCAGATTGCTTGTTTACTTTTTTTAACTGTAAGGCGGTTTCTTGTAATTTGGCTGTTGGCAGCACAATAAAAAATTTTAAACCTATGTATGTGTGTCTTCTTAAATGTTTGCATTTTTTACTTCTGGACACTGGTCCTTGAGACATTAGTTTATAGTTTCTTAGTATGGTGAGTAGGAATTCTTATTATTGTCATACTGACCTGAGATCAGAACAGTTCAGAAACTACTGTGGGTAAAGAAGAGTTTGCAGGTACAGAAATTTCTGCATATTACACTAAAGAATTTTCACATTAGAGAACTTTATGGAATTCAAAATAGTTCCAGCCTACAGTAAAGACTAATCAAATGCAAAGTTAGGCCTTTACCCTGCCATGGAGTGGTCTTGCCTTACCTGACAGAAAGTCATGATTCACTATACAAGATTCTAATGTGAGGTCCTACAAAAAGTGTATGGAATCAGAATTTGCACTTCATGGACTTCCTGAGCCACAGATAACCTACTTATCTATTAGGTTATAACGTTTTTTTTTTTCCTTCTAGTAATTTGTAAGTTAATTAACTTGATGTCCAGGTTCTGGTATGTAAGATCCCGAGGCAAGGTGGTTTTCAGCTTAACTACTTGCTCTTTAAAAAACTGCCTACTCCCTTTGAACCTACTCTCCTAATGGTTTCATTTAATATCCCTGATTCTGTATTCAAAGCAGCAATGGATCATATTTAAATGTTACCCCTTAATTTAGAGACCTGTATCTTGTTTCCATCCTTTCTTAAGAATCCTGAGATACTTCAGTAGTTCCATGCCTTATGGCCAACCCTGTTGTTGTACTTGCACTTCCATTATGTCCTTGTATTTCCATGTACATCCTTTAAGATGAAGGGTAAGGGAACTGAAAATGTCCACATTGTTCACATGTGGTACTCCTTGGATCCAGCATGGTGTTTACTGTTTGGATTGCTACTCACGGTTGAGTCAGTGTTCCTGCAGTGCTAGCTGCAGTAATACAAAATGCCCAGTAGTTACTGCAAAGCCCATAATTGACTTTAACTAGGATAAATCTGTATTTATGGGTGTCCCTTTATATTTTCATATGCTGAAATTTTTTTCTCCCTCACTAGTTACCTGTTCCAGCATTATTGCTCCTTACCAAGACTAGGGTAATGGAAGATTTTTGTCTTCTAAAAGAGCATCTTCAAACTCTGCAAGCATTTTGGGTTTTCATCAGAATGAAACAAAAAACATCATTGTACCAATGTATGAAACAATGATGCATCCACATTTTAACACTCATAAATAGTCCTGGCCTCCTCTGTCTGAAAGGATCATATTTGGAACACCTATTTACACTAGGGTTTGTCAGCTTGTCATAATCCTGAGCAGGACAGCATTCAAATCCTTTCAGTGACCTCAATGGCACTCAGATGCTTAACCAGTAATGCATTTTCCACTTGCAGTGTTGCCAAACATCAAGTAAGGAACACAGAAAGAAAATTAAAGGAGGCTCAAACCGAATCAGGAAGATAAGCAGAGAAAATTCCTGGTATGTGCTTTAGGATACCAGAAGATCATGGCTGCTCAAAAAAAATACAAGATTAAAAAAGCCCATCCTAAGCTACTGCACAATAAGAGCAAGAGCACAATACAAAGCTAGTAAAGGAAGGGCGCAGGAGTCACAGTGCTGGTAAGAAAAAGTATCTCCAAAGCTTATATTCTTGCGTGCTAGGTGACTGAAGGGAGGCATCAATGATAGTAAAAAAAACAAGTTACAACTAAACTAATGTAAATACTCCTACCACGGCAGAGGCGCTGGAACTGGGTGATCTTTAAAGGTCCCTTCCTACCAAAACCATTCTACGCCTCCCCCTCCTGCCCGATGAGCCGCTCCTACTTGGAGCGGAGCTGTGAGTCAGTACGGACACCTCTGTGTGCGGCTCTGCGATCGCTGCCTCGGCTCGGCCCGGCCTGGCTCTGCGATCGCTGTCCCAGCCNGGCGATGGCGGCGGCGGCCTCGCAGCGAGACCCAGGCGATTGGCAAGACTTCTCGGGATTCCAGCCCTCCGCGGGGAGCGGCCCCGAGGCTGCTTGCGACAAGGGCGGCTGGGGCGGCGGGGATCTCGGGGCGAAGCTGTCCCTCTGCTTCGAGTCCCCGCAGGCCCGGGCTGGCGGCGGCGAGAGCCGCGTTCCGCTGCGGCCGCTCACGGAGCAGAGCGCGCTGCAGGACGACGAGTGAGTGCGGGCGGGGGGCGCGGAGAGGGAGCGGAGGGGAGGCTCGGCCCGGCCGATGGGACAGCGCGGCCCGCAAGCCCTGCCCTGCGAGAGCGCTGCCCCTGGGCCTTGTCGATCCCGGCAGGGCTTGCCGGCTGCGGGAGAGGAGCCTTTCCCCGCCCCCGGGGCTGCAGCTGGGAGCCGCCGGGCCCCGGCAAGGGGGCACGTTCGGCCTCTGCGGCGCGGGTTTATCCCCCGGACTGCCAGAGAAGCGTGTGAGCACCCCAGAGCTTCTCACCCCGCCGAGCTTGCGAGAAGTACTCGTTCTGAAGTGCAATGACCGTGGTTAGAATTTGTTTAGCTTCTTGCAAAGTGCCCGCTGTCTCAGTGCTTGAAATTGAACATGGAAAGTGCAGAAAGCAGGCGAAGAACAAAATTGCAGCTGCAACTGCGATACTTGTTTGGAGGTTTTTTTCCCCCTGAGGAGTAAAGCCTTTTTGAGCCGTGCTGCTTTTTAATGTTATTTTACTAATATTTATATTTCTTATTTTATAGTAAATTTAGTCAGCTTCCCTTCATTAAAATTAGTGCAGTCTTACTTTAAGGTAACTAAACTGTATGTCTTGTTCTAAGAGAAGACTTTTTAAAAAAAGCTTGTTAGCAAAATGCTAGATCTGTGGTGTAAACAGTGAGATAAGTTCAGTGAACCATGAATCACGTTGGGCAGTGATGAGGCTCTGCTGCCCTTCTGTGTCTGCCTCTGCCTTTCCTCTGACCTCCTGTGAGCCTTAGCTAGGCAACCATTCCAAACATCCATCCACAGCATAGCGCCTGGAGGCAAGACTTGGTTGGGGACTTGAGGAAGCAGCCTGCTCACAGGGCTGCTGTGGTTAAAGACTGAGCGGCTTCACCAGCACAGGTCTGCGTGTCAGAGCCTCAAGTCTGCATAGGCAAGTCTCCAGGACAGCCAGAGAGGATGTACACTCTAGAAACAGTAAAGACTGACTGAGGACAAGGGTGGTGGGCTGAGCTCTGCAGGAGTACTTCTAGAAAAAAACTTAATTCTTCTAAAATTTTAGTCTGATCTGTGCATTTTCATTATTCTGTCATAAAGGGAAAGGAAAAAAAAAGAAAATATTTGGCTCAGAATTTGCTACTCAGCCTCTGCTAAACAACATTTAGGAATGTAATTTGTAGCTCAGCTCAAATTTCATTGAAGGAATGGCTCATCCACCCCCAGAAAGGATTTTGAGTGTAGTTACATAATTAGTATAGAAGCCATGTCTTCATTTATTGTTTTGTTTCACTGCTGTGCATACATTGTTGTTTAAAGGTGAAGTAAATTATGTTTATCAAAAAACGTTTATTTTCTTGTAGCTTTAAAACACTAAAAATAGTAACTTGCAGATGAATATTTAGGGAGGAAAATACAATTACTGATAGAGATATATGATCATTAGGAATATGGTTATTGGGGATTCAGTTGCTGCTTGAGGTCTGCATTTTTGTTCCTTAATTCTTTTCTTCCAGGATTTGGAATGCCTTGACTGATAATTATGGTAACGTGATGCCAGTTGACTGGAAATCTTCCCACACCAGAGCTTTGCACTTGCCAACACTGAATCTTTCAGAAAAAGGGGTAAGTTCTGATCAGCAGAAGTACCCTCTTTGGATCTTTGGTACTCAGCAAGGAAGTAAAACTGTTTGCATTTGTATAAAATAATTTTATTATTAAGTGGCTGAAAATATTTTTAGTACTTGCCATTATAGATGAGAGCTTTTTCAAAATCAGAGAACCATTGATGTATGTTTGCACCTCCCTGGGTTGGAATAATTCAGGGCTAGTTCTTATGACTCTTCGTTAGAGCCAGAGCATGATAGAAAAAAATGTAAAAGGAGAAAGTGTTTCACATAAAATCTTTCTGCTGTATGATTCATTTGGAACACTGGTCTGGGCAAGGGAGGAAAAGAGGCAGGAGTACCCTTAATTTAATAAATCCTGTGAGGACTTTCTAAAGTTCATCTAATTCCACAGTCAGATGGCTTCTTTAACAAGAAAGTTGGCCCAGGAGACACTGAAGTTCAGGAGTTTGTTTTGTTTTCCTTATTTAAGAGTTAGAATAGTTCTCTGGGGCGGGAACAGGGAATTAAGAGCTTTAGAGAGGTTTATAGAAAGGGTTGTCTTCTGATGATCTTAAAAGTGGATTGAAACACTTCAGGAAAAAAAAAAAGTAAGAGGAATTCTCATCTCACAGGTTTTCTGAAGAACCTGGTGGATTATCTTTTAAACATAGTGAAGTTCAGTTATGTTGTAAAAATATCGGAGTGTATAACCTGAGAATCTGGTAATGCTTGGGCTCCTGCCATCCCTTAATAATCAACAGATGCTTTTTACTGTGACAAAAGCAAAGATTGTTCTGCTTAAGAGGATACTTTAGGGTTCAGTAGAGGAAGGTGCAAATTTGGAACTCATTTTCTTGATTTGAGTCTCATGGTTATCCCTTGAATTTGAGTTGTGTTTTTTTAAATTTTTATTGAGTCCTTGTTTAGATTTTGTAGGTGGTTTTAGAGAAATTAAATTCTTACATTTTAACTAAAAATACAGCCCTGTCATGCTGTGACCTTGTGTCAGGGAAAAATGGACTGGAAGACTAATGGATTTCTTGATAAGGAACTAAGTATAATATATATAAGAAAATGTTTTGTATAGTTTTTATAAGTTACTTGCAGGAAGTTGTGAAGAAAGTACATAAAAAAGTGTGAAGTGGTGTTGCTGGATTAGAAAGGATCTTAGGTGTGTTGCCAGTGGAGAGAAAACCATTTCATGGATTAAACATATCTCAGGTTTTTTCAGCTTTCACTCCACATGGCATGCCTTCTGATGTGTAAAGGCTGTGGGGGGCGTTTGACATACTTTTCTTCTGCTACTTTGTGTTCAGCAGTGTTGCCGGATATGTGACAGCACATATGGACCAGCTAGTATCTTGTTTTATCTTCCTCACAATGAAAACTGACAGCTAAGCAACACTTCCTGATGCGTTTGGAACTAATAACATGCTACCAAAATTGTGTGGAAAGCATTTCTCCTCCTGTTTTAGTAGGGAAAGAGATAAGGTCAACAAAGCTGATGGCCTGACTTCGGTTCCTTCACATGACAGGTCCATGCACACTTTTATACGTCTCTGACAGTGAAAGAAGCAGCTGGGTGGAAGTGTTGTGCACAGTGGTACCAGGAATGGGATTGTGCATTTCCTTGTTGTTTTTGTTTTTTTTTTTTTTTTTTGCGAGATTACTTTTAAATGGGTCATTCCCTGGTAGCAGGAGGACAGAAGGAGGCATGGAGTGTGGCTGGGTGGAAAGCCAGGTGTTCCTTTTAGTCCAGATTACAGCTGATGCCATTTTTGGTGGTTTGTTAGTCTATATTATCAAAATATATTCAGGGGTTTCTCAAAATGTTTCTGGAGATGTCAAGAGGGAAAGCAGACCTCCTTCTAGATAAACTGTTATCCTTGCTTACTATTGTTATCATATCCTATGTGCATGAAAAAATATTTGAGGACAGCAGACATTTGGAAAATGTCAAATTGGAGCATAACTGTGTAGTAGGTGAAGAGAGAGTCATAGTGGAGCCTTGTCACTGCACAGTTACTGAAATTCAGATTGTGGAAAAAAATGAGCATTTGACTTCATTCTGGTGGCTGAAGAAGTGCAAACTGTATGTTTTTCCCATACCGATGAGCTATCTGGGGATCTCGGTTGCAGGTTCAAAATTAATCTGAGAACTATTGAGGTTTCTGAAGAAACTGGAAAATTGGAGGAATTTCAAGAAAAATTGAAAACTGATACTGTGAGACCAAGGACTTTGTACAGCCAGTCATGATTATCCCAAAGATCAGTTAAAACTGTTGAGCTCAAATTGCAGATGTTAGGGGTTGCAGCTTTGAGGGGCTTTTCTAGGCTGGAATGTAGTAATAGACCAAGTACAGAAATAATTTTGTAAATAAACCAGGATATATCACTGTGTGCGAGTAAAAGATGCCTGACTTACTAAGGAGGGGACTTATGTCTCTTAGTGCATGTATATCTTTTTTTGAAAGGATGAGTATCATTTGGTGGTGTCTGTATATGGAAACAGTGCTACTTCTCTTTCTTTTTGAAAAGACCCTGAGATATTCAGCAACACCTTTTTTTTAATAATCTGGGGTGATACCAGTGTTCTGATACCACCATTCAATATCAACTCTTTACAGCTTTTTTTCCATATCTTTTATTGTGTGGCAAATTGGAACCATAATAGCACTTGAAGTAAGAGGTTTGTGTAACATTAGACACTATAGGCAAGTTTTTCACCCCACAGAGATATTTGTCAATCTTCAGTTAAGATTTAAATATTTATTTGACAGCCTCCCATGTAGATATGTGCATGTCAGTGTGTATATGATCTTTATATACGGACATTATTTAACGACATTAAAGACTGACAACTATTTTAACTTAGTTAAAGCAGTTCAGTTTTGATTTCATTTTCCAGGCTATTTGACAGAAAGAACTATTGATTCCAATATCATGGGCCAAGATTCAGTTTCATTCTTAAAATTCAATGATGGTTCCCCTTTTGTTTTTTGTAGGTTACATGCATTTTATACCCTCACATTATATTATATTTATACCCACACATATTTATATAAATACACCTTTTCATGCTTTTTAGGTAAATGACAACTTGAACCTTGACTTGTCAGATGATGAAGAGCTGAGAGAACAGTTGGATATGCATTCCATCATAGTTTCCTGCATCAATGAAGAGCCGCTCTTCACGGCAGAGCAGGTAAAGTGTTCAGCAAAGACAGTGTTGTTGGTGTGGAATGTTTTTTTTTTTTTTATCTGTTATTATTTTTTGTTGTTGTTTCTGCTCTTCCCTGTAGCTGAGCTTCTTGGTTGTTCTTTGTTTAGGGTTTTAATAATGTGGGAGACACCATTACGTCAGTCAGATTTGAAAAGTGTTTCAGTTCTTCAGGTGAGGTTGATAGTCCAGGGTCTTTGAAGTCTTTGTATATTTCTTACCATAAATTAGTCAGGAATGCTACTAAATTAAACACTTGTGTTAAAAAGTAAAAATATTTTTAGAATCTTGGTGATATAGTAGAGTTTGTAGTTTTCCAGCATGACTGTGTGGCAGTTCATAGTTTCACAGGGCTTTGTTGTTAGCAAGAATTCTTTGAAGATTTTGCCTAACATGAGGGCAGATCAGTGTTTCTGCTACTAAGCTTTCAAATGACTTGATATCTAAAGTCTTCAAATCCATGGATTTACCTCAGTTATCTTGAAAATTGCTCTTCTGAGTAAGGTTAATGAGTGTAAGGTCTATTAAGATCCTGCTTTAGTAAGCAAACAAATAGTCTATTTTGTTGTTGCTTAAATGGTTAAGCAGTGGTTAAGCTGTGAACTCTGATGAACATGGTTATTAATAGTGCGGGAGACAAGACTGCTTGAACTGCCTCAGCTCTTTTTTACTGTGAGTTGGATCTCAGCACTGACTACAGCCTTTAAACTTCTAATTTTTTCTGTATTGTTTATTCAGATGTCTACTTAATAATTTAGCCTGTACAAATGTAATCATTTATTTGATGTAAAGTAAGCTATATATGCACAAAATTTCTGTTGTCGTAATTTCTATCTCGCTCAGGTCTTATGCCCAGGGATGCAAATCAACTTCAGGTTATGGTGGATCAAATCAAAAAACTTCTCAAAAACATGTTTGATTTTCAGGCTGTTCGGAGGGGCTTTTTGGATTTTCAGAGGGGTTTTTGTGAGTTTTTGTTTGTTTGTTTGTTTGGGGGGTTGTTTGTTTTTGTTTTTGTTTGTTTTAATTTTGTTGGTTTTTTGTTGGAGGAGGGAGAGGTGTTTGTTTTACATAGAGAAATGTGGTGAAATAGAGAGTGGGGGAGGTAATTGATTTTTGTTGTTGTCTCTTCCTTCAACTGAATACTCAGGAAAGTGCTCTTTAATTTAGTTCTCTTAAGCAGAGTCATGGATACCTTCATATAGAAATAACCCCATAGTTTCAGCACACTGCTTGTTATGCCATCACCAGTTTGCCGTTACAAGGTCTGATTATTCTCACAGACAAAGGATGGGGAGGAAATGTCATTATGATTTTATTGATCCTCTTCCATCCAGTCTGGGTGGTAGTTTCATCCAGCTTTGCTTCAAATTGCAAGCTCTTAATGTAGGAGGATTTTTATAAGGGTTTTCATTTTTCAAAGGTGATTGAAGAAATAGAGGAAATGATGCAGGAATCGCCTGATCCAGACGATGATGAAACCCCCACCCAATCAGATCGGCTCTCTATACTTTCCCAGGAAATTCAGACCCTCAAGAGATCCAGTACAAACAACAGCTATGAAGAGAGTAAGTGGTGTTTCTTTAGTATGTTTGCTCGTATGCTTATTGAAAATAGTTTAAAGGGTATGTTTGCCATGTGTTTGATTCTTAGCAAGTCCTTCTTATGAAATATCTGCGTTCAAAAATATTTTCAAAATGTCCTGAAATAATAGCCTAGATTTAGTACATAGAGAACTTACCTTTGTCAGCTTTCATATGACTAAGAACAAAACTAAAACTTTATAGAATTTCAATTTAAAGTAAATATTCTGAAGGTTGATACAGTGAAAGGAGATTCCTTCATGGGTAAAGGGATAAGTTGGTCATTTTTTATTAAACTTCATTATTTTCTATAAAGTGAGACACTTTCTTGATGCCAGTGCACTATTTAATATCAGCTAGAGCTCTTGAAAGCTATTCAGGAAATAAAGCTTTACCATACCTTTGGTACAGTCTCAGTCATTGCAACCTATCTTGGTAGACAGTAACACAAAAATAAGGCAACCATTTCTTTTTTTGCCCCATAAGGACTATGCATATTTTTCAGTCCTCCCTTTCCATTCCTCTTCAGAAAGCTTAAAAGTAAAAATATCTTCTGTATCTTCTACTCAAATTAAATCATCTGTGCTTCCCTGTACTAAAACAAAGGAGAAATTAGATTAATAATTTAATTGTAGTAGGTTGAACTGTATGTGGAAAAACCTGTGACTAATCAGTTTTGTGATGGAAAATTTTGTTTATTTTGTGCATTTGTCAACATGAATTCTAGAAGATAGTAGGGACACAGAGAATATTTGATAGATGATCTTTCTACATAGGTATTTCTTAAAACCTTTGGTGCTTTCTTTCCTGTATTCTGGGTCAAGAATACAAACTCTGTAGAAGATACAGAAAACTGGCTGACCTCTTATGGCATGACTTAGAGTTTCTGCTACATTTCAGATTTATGGAAGAGATTCCAACCATGAAAATGGTCTCTTAACTGTCTCAACACATAAATTTCAGGAATGTGAAAGCAAAATGTATTGTGTTCAGCAGGGCTCCCTGCTTTTCTGACAGTTCCATATGTCTTAAGGTTTGGAGCTAATCAAGCTTGCTCAGTGTTTCATATCATATCTGTTTTGTTTTGCCTCAGGAGTCCATCTTGTCTATTGCACCTTTACAGTTTAAAGGTCAGTCTTGACCAAATAATGCCTTGAGTTACTTTGGCAGATAATTTAACTTCTCTTCACCAGTTTCTCAGAATCTGCTTGCATGTCTTTCATGTCACTATTTTATTAAAAGCTCCTGCTACCTACTTTTAGTATGTGAAGGTGCTTCAGAAGTGGTCTGTATCTATGAAATTTTTACAAGTTTTTCCTAGAAACTGTCTGTTTTTTATAGGAGAGATCAGAGATTTTAATTAATTTAGGATTCAGAGCAGGAAGTCACTTTTTTTTACGTTTTTCTTGGATAGGAAAAGACGTACATTAAGGCTGTCCAAAAATAAGGCTCTGGTTACACAAGTGAGTTCTTCATCCTACTAAGTTTCAGTCCATGTAGTCTGCTGCATTTGATTCCTCTTGTCTCCACTCAGCTGCATTAGCTGAGTATTTCCTATGTATCCCTTTCAAGACTTTGATAATGACAACTGATCTGTGATAAGTCAGAGCTGTAGTTGGGTAACCTACACCTATGTTTTTAGAACAATTGGATTTTAGGCTATGAAGCTGGTTCTTAAGTGTTGGGACTAACAGATACTCTCTCTCAGTACTGTTACAGTGTTTGAACAGAGTTTAAGGCCTAAGCTACCTTGAAAAACTGTGGCTCCTTGACAGAGAATTGTATTAATAGGTTTCATTGTCTTCTCTTCAGTTAAGTAAGTGAAAAGGAACTTTCACCAATCAATTTTACCTGCTGTAATTTAAGAGAAAAAATTCACATTTCACTTACTACCTTTGATGCTTCTAAGAACTACACTTTTTTGTAGTTTGTGGCCTTATTTGTATTTCTCAACACTTGTCTGTATATGCTTTCCCTTACAAGAATTCTTGCAGACACGATATTTACTAGACTAATTCAATGAAACTAAATAATTGCAAGCATCTATGCAGTGTCCTTAAACAAATTGTACCTGTCGGTGTAATCAGGACTAGCTGTTTCTCAAGTGCCAAATACGATTATGTTCTTTGACACAGCAACTGCTGGGACTTGCCAGCTTCCTAGGTGTGTCACACCTAAAATGGAACATAAAGCAGTCCTCAAAGATGTGCCCACTTTAACCCAAGCAAGCCTCAAAACATTTTCTTGGTCATAATTGCACTGTTTGTAATGCATCAGCCAACAGTTCTGAAAATATGAAGGCCTTTTCCTTTGAACAGTGAGTGCAGAGGAAAGTAATAGTTTAAAGTTGTGTCAGAAGTTTAGCACTTACTTCAGCTTCCAGCATAAACTACCAGTACATTCTTCATATTTGCAGATTATCTCAGATTTCTCAGAAGTAAGAAGAAATTTTAACTATATTTTTGTTGCTATCTTGTCACCTCTGAGATGTGTTTATTCTTTTAAGAATACTGTTTTGTTCTACGTGGTTTTAGAACTGAATTTTTTGTTCTGAGACATTTCAGAGTACATTTTTTGTGTAACTCCCACAAGTTTTCTCATGCTTAAAATCTTGACGTACTACTTTTTATATGAACTCTTTGTAGGAGTGAAAAGATTGTCTGTTGCTGAATTAAATGAGCTGCTAGAAGAAATTGAGACTGCTATTAAGGATTATTCTGAGGAACTGGTACAGCAGCTGGCTCTACGAGATGAGTTGGAGTTTGAGAAGGAAGTGAAAAACAGCTTCATTTCTGTCCTCATCGAAGTACAAAACAAACAGCGAGAACACAAAGAAACAGCCAAGAAGAAAAAGAAGCTGAAAAATGGTAGTCCTCAGAATGGCAAGCAAGAAAGAGGTCATATGCCTGGAACGGTAAGAAATTTTTTATACTTCTTTATACATTTGATTTTTTTTTTTCTGCTATGGAAAGTAGTAGTAGTAGTCCCAGATTATATTAAGATATCTGGTACTCCTGCTTCCATGCCTTCATTCCCAAACAAGGCTTAAGCTCTTCCTATTGAGTACTTTTTTTTCACAGGGTCATATATTTTACTCTTCTCATATTCAGAAAAGATTTTTTTAACCGTTTGCAAATCAGCCTGGAAGAAGCATACCTTTCTTGCAAAAAATACTGTCTTTGGATGTACTGTTCTGTGTTCTATTGTCAGGAGACAAATTCATTTATGTGCTTGGTTTCACTGTGTGACTTCTAGTATGGGTTAGTCTTGCAGGAAATTCAGCACTATGGTTGCTGTAGTTGCACAGATATTTATTGATCATGCTGGTTTCTAGGTAGGGAAAAAGTGAATGTCTTATCCTGGTTCTCCTAACCTGTGGCAGACTTACTACATTCAAAGAGACAGGAAGGAGGCCAAAGTGTAGTGCATGTGTACAGAGAGGAGATAATTTGTTTTATTCTTTAC
The DNA here is from genome assembly GCA_013400315.1 of Bombycilla garrulus. Lineage (NCBI taxonomy): Eukaryota > Metazoa > Chordata > Aves > Passeriformes > Bombycillidae > Bombycilla > Bombycilla garrulus. The sequence continues at coordinate 410,029 of VXBU01008805.1, forward strand.
AGAACATAGCAACAAAAAGAAAAATGTCTTTCAAGTAGAGTTGGATAAGAGGAGTCAAAGAACAAAAGAAATTAGGTTATTAGCATGTCAATGCAATTTTTTCTTTCTTATCTGTCTGGTATAATTTAAATTACTTAAGTGAGATATTAATGTTTGAATTTCTTAGTGCCTCTTATGGGATGCAGAAAATGTGGTTTTTTAGATCTTGGCTAAGTCCCAGAAAGAATACTTCAGTTCAACATCGGAAGGTTTTGGGGTTTGCTTTTCAAATGTAAGGAATAGACATTAATACTGAAATATTAATACTTCAGAATTTATTTCTAAAATTACAAGCATAGGATGCCTGTGATATAACCCAGATAGGGTTCTGATCTCATCTGTCCGATGAGAGATGTTTGTGTGTGTAGCTAAGTTTTAGCAGAACTTAAAAAAGTATGTCTGGAAAACCACACAAAATTGTCATCCCTTTACAATAGCACAGTGAATAGTTCCTGCTTCTTTCCCAGTCATGGAAAACTAGAAAGGGATATTCTACCTAGAGAGAAAAATAATCACTTTGTTTTGAAACTCAAGTCAAGTGATTCACAAACAGTTCTGTTAGTTTAAAGATTAGAAACTTGAGTGATGCTTTCAGGTGTAACTTACATAATTTACAAGGTTCCAGGATAAGACATTTTCATGTTTGGTTGCTTCAAGATACAGACGTGTCAGGTTGTTTTCTCAGAGGGATTGAACAGACTAGCTCACAGGTGAGTGTTGCTGCATGTGTGATATTCCTTTGAAAACAGATTTCACTGTCATCAAGGACAGGTTTGAGAGCCAGAAAGAGATGCAAGGTTCAAGGTTCCTTTCTTCAACAGTCCTCTTTTTCCTTTCNTTTCTTTGACTTCTAAACTTTTACCTTTTTCACAAGGGGAAACTGTGGAGCAGTTAAAAATAGTCAGGGCTTGAAGATACCAGTTCCTTCAAGTAGGGTATCTTAGAAGAGTTACTGGCTTTGGCAAAATTCACGTCTTTACTGACCCTGTGTGCTTTAGAAGGTAAAAGAATACTGTATTCCAGCACATTTTATTCCCTTCACATAAATAAATACATTAGAATAAACATGCTGAGGTGTGCTCATCATACTGCCCTGTGTCAGCAGCTTGGCTGTTTCTTCTTTCTATGTTCATGTCACTTGCTGATTTTATATCACATGCTAAACATTAAAACTGTTTTGATTTTGATTTTTTTTTTT
>VXBU01008805.1:411859-522118 GCA_013400315.1 Bombycilla garrulus
TGTTTTTATATGGTAAATCATAATCCATACTTTTTTATTTCCCAAGGTGCTTTTTTTAAATGGCATAAGCTTTAACTTTTTTGTTTTTTTTTTTTTTTTTTTTTTTTACTTCTCCACCAAGCAAAAAAGATTACAAAGTTCAAGGAAAAATGTGTGGTTGGATTATATACTTTTTCTTTACTTGGATTCCATGATTCCATCCATGCAATGGAGCTTGAAATCAATATGGATGTATTATTATCTAATTGTGTATATTTTATGGTATTGCAGAAGATATGGAATAGTAATTGTTGCTTCAATTGTGGAAAAGGAAGCATGAAAGCATAAAAAGTTTTAAAGAGGTGGAGCCGAAAATGACTACCTCTGAACAGTGTTTCTAGTATGTGCTTGAAACCTGAAAAATTGGTGTCAATAGTGTCTCTAAACATACATTGTTCAAACACAAATGATAGAGGGGATTTTACTGTGAGCTGAACTTTGAAAAATGCTATTTTTTGCAATTCTAAATGAAACAGCTGTAAAAGGCAAGTCTTGATTATCGGGTCTGCAGTGTATGTTTTGTATTTTGTTTGAATAATTTTTGATGTAGAAATACTACTTAACTGCCATTATAAGGTTTGCTTTTTAATTAAAAAAATTAAGTAGGTGAGTGAAGAAATAGAAATGTGCTGAAATACACGTTGGAGCTTGTCTTTGCCATTTGTCTTTCATAGTCTTGATAAATTCTGATTAATAGTCTTCTGAACTTTTCTCTGTCCCTTTTTTTTTCTTTCTGCTATGTTTTCACTACTTTTAGCGCTTCAGCATGGAAGGGATCTCAAATGTCATACAGAATGGCTTCCGCCACACGTTTGGAAACTCGAGTGGAGAGAAACAGGTGCTGGGCGATCTTCTCCCTTTTTTCTCATTCTTTGCCTGAACTTTTGGTAGGAGCTGAGATCTTGAAAATTGGCAGTAGCTGAAGTTAAATGCTGAAACAGGAAAAAGCAGGATCAAGTGGTGGAATCTCTGCTCTTTCCCTACCTCAAGTTTCTGATCAGCCTACAGTCTCTTTCTCTCCTCAGCAGCTGAGGAGATTCAAGACTTGATACCCTGATGAACTGAGCTAATAACTCATATTTCTTCCCCCAGACTAGAAGTCTGTTTTAGCATAAGGCATGCTTTAGGTACATTGCATGTCTGTAAAAATCTAATAACCATTAAAAGAATGTATATCAGGTTAGATGTAGTGTTTCAGCCTTCAGCATTTATCAACTTGCATAATGAGAATTTTGTTTTCTTTTTCTTCAAATGTTCAGAGCTGATACATGTAAAAACAGAGTAGCACCTGGAAAATGTATAGACTGTATTATCTTTTGCCTTTGAAAACTGCACGATTTTAAAAGTTGCCAAATATGTACAATGCAGATTACCAATATAAAATACATGAGCTATAGGCAAATTTGTGTCTTTTTGTTGGCTATTTAGTATTGAAAGTATTGAAATATAGAGCAGAGAGCCAGCTTCAGTGGGCATCAGATATTGTGTGTACCTTGGAAGCAAGATTCTTATGCCTTATTTCAAAGTAATAACTTGCCTGCTGTTTCAGATCTGTAGTTTGTATTTTATTAACTGCATTCTGAATTTTAGTGAACTGCTAATGCTTATGCTGTTGTTCAGCCTTTTGGCACAGTACAAAATATTGGTATTTCACATTATTTAATGTGCACCCACTATTTTAGTTTATGCAGTTTTGTCAGAGGAGTCCATTAGAGATACTTTTTTCCCCTGCTAAGAAGTCCATTGAGGCAATAAATTGACTGGTAGTGTAGAAGTCAAGGCTGATTAGGCTTTTGTCTGGAAGATGAGTGTTGTATCCTGCAGGAGTTTGGGAGGTAAAACAACTCCTCTCAAGTCATTCTGCAATCATGAGGCTAGAAATCACAGACTTGCCTACTTTCTCAGACAAGGTATATGTATGATATTTTATAAATACCTTGATCCAGTTATTTGTTTGTCCTCAGCTTTGGGGATCTTGAACACATGCACAGAGCTTACTTAACAAGAGTTTTTATCACTCTGCTATGTCACAGTACTAGTAAAACTGTACTTGTGTGCTGTTTTGTTGGGTTTTTTTTTCCCCTTGGCTATCTTTACCATAAATTACAGCTGTTTAAACCTGTATCTTTAGGTATTTCACTTATCATATATTTTCATAAAGTGAGCTTATTTAGCTATGCCACCTCGTCATACTTTTGGTTAAAAGACTTTCACTGTCTTGTATAAGGAGCATAATCATAAGACATAAGTAGAATAATCATATGTTAAAAATAACAGTGATTGAATAACTCTTCTAGTCATTTTTCTAATTAATTTACTAATCTTATTCTTCATGTTGATCATACTTTTCTCCTGATTTATCTTTGTCTATAATGTTATGGTTATAGTTTTTTTATTCCACTTCCTGTATCTTAAAGCAAATAATGGAAGTAATATGAATTTTAAATGAAATACAGGGTAGAAAGGTAGAAAATATACCATGTCTCTTATGCTTTATGCCTGGAAATCCATCTTTCTATGGCATGTGTTTTCTGTTTGGGAAGTTTTTGTTTGATTAGGGTTTTTTGTCTCATTACCAAACTCTGACCCTCCTTTTGAGATACTGGTGTAATTTTTATATTGCAACAAGTTACAAAATTGAACAAGGATTAAATCTTCAGTTTCTTAATGCTGCTCTCACAATATAAATTTGAAAGCTTTTTTCAGGGTGTCATTATAAACTCACATTCAGGTATTTTCTGCTAGCAGGGAAGAGTTAGTTACAAAACTGGAATAGTGATGAAAAAAAATGCAAGGACAGACAATTTTTTTGTGTGTCTTGGAAACCAGAAGTTCCTACACATAAGGTTACAATGTAAAAAAGTTTGACAAGTTTGTACAGTTATTTCAGAACTCTTTTCCATTTTTTAATTTTAATGGTATTTTCCAGTTTCAGCTACCATCTCATAGTGGGTACTTCCCTTTTTAAAATCTAGTCCCATTTTCTGTGCATGTGTTTGAGACATAAGTAAAAATTGCTTAAGAGAGTTTCACCATGTAAAGAGAGACTTCCAGTGGGAACTCTCTGTTCCTATCTGATAATGGAGTAAAAAAAAAAAGATACTGAAGTGTTGGTAGCTCTTTCTGTGATCATATTTCCAGATGAAAATTCAAGACAGTCATCTTCATTTTGATTTTCAGGCATATCAAACACTTTTCATAGGTGATGAAAAATTGCAGTGGGAATTGCTGCTTTATCATGTCATCAAATCTGCTTCAAAAGTTCAGAGGTCACAACTGATTTAACACTTGGTCTTGTCAGTAAGCTGCATTTCAGTTATTCCTTCATTCTTTTCATAATATGTTATCCTTCACACAGCAATTCAGGAGACTATTATAGAGACTGATTGTTACAGCTGCAGAGTTGATGAGTAGAAGGAAAGTATTTTTGGAAACTAAGGAATTCCTTTTTTTGTCTTTATTGCTACTGTTAGAGAGGAAAAATGGAAGGTGAAGTTCATGGGAGAAGGGAAACAGGGTTAGTTGATATTTGTTACAGTGAAATATCCTAGTATTTTATTGTCCGGGTAAAGGGTAGAATGCCACTTAGTTCTGAAGGCTGGAAAAGACAGCCAAAAATCTGATTTCTGTGGTAGTAGATCCACTTTCATCTCTGCCATTGGCAGATTCAGCAGCCTTATCGATTCTGGTAATTTTATTAAGAGCACAGTTCTCTGGTGGTACTTGTTAGTTCCATCTCCTGGAAAAGAAATTGAAAATTGATTGCTTCCTGAGAAGCACTGCATACTTTTTTGTGCCGAGTGGACATTATAAAATGCCAAAAGGAGGGAGAAGAGCACCCTGTGTTTGCAGAAGGTCTTGAGGAGGTGTCAGTGCCGCCTGTGCAGTTGGTGTGCTGCTGACCCAAGTCTGTTTGGCTTTTAGGCAGAGGATGTGGTTGGGCTTGAGGTGCGCAAACAGGATCCTGCTGATCCAGCGCGATCCTGCTGCGAACGCGGCAGAGGTTGGAGCTGCCGTGGCTGCCCTCAGCCTCCTCCTGCAAAGCGCAGCTCTTCACCATAGGCTGCGTTACACTTGACTCTCACTGAAGGGCTGTTACCGAGGAGAGGAGGGCACAGTGTGCCTTGTTTGTAAGGTGTTTTCTGCTGCTTGCCTGGAGATCCCTAGATGTCAAGTTGAATGAGATGTTGAGGGTTACTTTGCCTACTGCCTTGTAGCTGTAAAGCCAGAATAAAGTTCCTGTTTAATTCTTAAAAATTGGCTTGAGGGAAATTTTAGGAAGCTTTCTCATTGGGGAAAATTCCAGCTATTTTAGTACTTTTGAAATTCTGACCTCTTTAAGGAGAATATGCATTCATATAGGCTGCAAAGTAAGATGTCACCTAAAATGCATGTAATAAAAGGCCAACAGGGTTATGTCAAAAATTTGAAAATATTAGTTGCACTGCAAGTATGAAAATCTTGAAAGATTTAAGAAATTTTGTTGTGGTTATTTTTTATTGTTTTTTTTGGTTTTTTTTTTTTTTTTTTGATTGGTTGGTTTTGTTGGGGTTTTTTTTTGGTTTTTGGGTGGTTTTTTTGTTTTTTTTTCTTTTTTTAAGCAGACAAGAATTAAAGATTTCAGTACATAAAATTTTTAAAAAGGAGTTTCTTTGAAACTATCTGTTAGCACACTCAACTATCAGAACTGATAATTTGAGTCAAATTCAGTATTCTGGGGTATTATGTTTCATTAGGCTCACCTTGTTCTTTTTGGTTGGAGGTGTATAGCAACAGAAGGTGAAAGCCATCTGTTTCCATTTTCACCTAACTGTGGGGCAGCATCATTTTCTTTGCAGAAAGGACAGTTAGCTGCATGACTTCTAGTTACCATATAATTTGGAAAAAAAACCAGAAAAACCCAACAAACAAAAAAACCCACTTGGTTTCTGTGATAAAAGCTCTGAGACAGAAAGTTAGAATCTTAATCTAATCTGAAATATGATGATTTGTAGCTAGCAAATTCAATTGCTAAAATTTTTACAAAATAAAATTCAAACAACAAAGTTGCATGAAAGGATTGTCAAGTAACTCTTTCTTTCCTTTGACAGTACTTAACAACCGTCATTCCTTATGAGAAGAAAAATGGACCCCCATCTGTTGAAGATCTTCAAACATTAACCAAAAGTGAGCATGTGAAATTCCCCTTATCCTTTCCTCATTGTATCTCCAGTTGTGGCTGCTCAGAGCCGATCAATCCATCCAGTTCTCTCTTCCCCCTTACATTAGGGCATGTATGTAAAGATGGATGATTTTAACCATAGGTTTTGGCCAGCTGGTTTTCTCAGCCTTCATGTTAGCTTTGTTACGTAGCTGTTGTCTGAAACCCTGAAGGCCAGAAGCCTGCATGTATCAGGAAGTAAATGTTCCCATGTTTCGATGTTGGCCATGTATTGTACAATTTGGTCTTACAGGATATATCCCTGTTTGTTTACATTTGTTGTGCTTTATTGAGGTTACTGTATTGGCTTTGATAAAATGGAGTGGATGTCAGGATACTTAGGACCAGTGTTTCATATTGATTGCGCTTGATTGACTTTAAAACAGCCTTTAAAATGTGGTTTTGGTGGAGGGTTCTTGTTGTTAATAAATTTTGATAATTAGGAATTTCAAACCAAACACAGTTTTGATAATGCTTTGAATTCCCTGATCTTCACACCTTTTTTAGGCCAGATCCTCAAAATTATTGTAAGTCCTCTAGTTGTTAGATTTTATTGGGGTTTTTTTTTTTAATTCTACTTTGCAAGAAATCAAGGTTGTATTTTAAAAAATTACTTATTAAGGTGGTTTAATACAGCAGAGCATATCTAGGGGTCAATAGCATCTCCTTCATTGGATGTTTATAGGAACAGTTTAAAAATAGATGGTAGAGTGATTCAATGCATTTTATCAGATCTCAGTGAAAAATCTGACTGTCTTTACAGTGATTTTCAGCAGCAGTTCTGTGATTCCATAGGTGGCTCAGGGGTGGTAAAAGTCTCATTTGGTCTCCAGGTTGTTTCCTGGAAAGAGAAAATAAATATTATATGAATTCTAGAGTAAATGAAATGTTTAAGTAGGAATTAAAGTTCCCTTTATTTTTCTACAGTAGGCAGCCTTAGGTGTTAATTCATACTTTGTGACAAAGGATTTCTCATTTTATGTTTATTCTTGCAATGAAATTTTATCCTCTTGAGTATTTAAATTTCACTTGACACTATTAAGCTTGTGTTAAAGCCTATTGAAAACATAGTTTGTTGTTTGATGGTTTATTAATAAAATGTCTTGCACAAATGCATTCTAAAGAGTATTAACAATATTGATTTCTGTGGGCTGGTTGGAACTTGATCCTGTGAGTCAGTTGCAGATTTGTGACTCACTGTCTCTGCTGCTGTTAAGGCAAGGCAGTAAAGCAGGTGTGTAGGATGGTTCAGTTAGCTTTTCTTTCAAAGCTCTGTATTACTCCACAATTATGAACACTAATGTCTTCCTTTAACATAAAAATTAAAATGCAACACTTGTTATAATTTGAGTTTAGAGTCTCATATGAGGAATTTGGAGTTTATTAAATACTGCTTTTCTGTATAATTTTGTATTTTTGCTTCTTTCAGTCATGTCTTAAGCACTTTAAAAAGAATAGTCAGTTTTTCTTTATGTAGTGACAGACAGGCTTATATGTGTCCAGTCAAGCTTTTCCATGTGTTTTCCTTCTTCAGAAATAGGCAAGATGGGCAAGATCTATTTATATATGTCACAAAATTGCATTTTTGCATTATTGTAAGTTAATGCCAAATTCGGTCATGTAGTTAAGACTTTTCAAACCTATAGCAGATAACATTCACCATTTCAGGGAGGGGAAAAAATGCACAACTAGTATTTCCATAGAATCATTCACAGCATTTTTCCATTATTTAAAGTAATGATCAAAGATCTTAAGTAATGGAGCATACTTTGCTGTCCTGAGATTTCCAGCTCATCAATAGTTGTTAGCATACTTCAGTTTTGGATGTCATGACTTTTTTTTCATGAGACTTTTTTGTAGGGAAGAGATACTTATTGTTGTTGTTATTACTGATGCCATTTTACTGTAACATTAGCCACATGAAATGGGACTCTTCATCCGTGAACTCCAGAGCTCAGTGAGAAACACAAATGACAAGTAGAGAGGATGTGATGTCTCATTGTATCTTCTGATCTTTCAGTTAAGAGATTTCTTACATCTCGTAGTAGTATCTCTGTGAGTAGTTGGAACTGCTCCAAGGTATTTCTTTTTAAGTGTTGTGTTTAATTTGTGACTAAATATGTGATTATTTTTTTCATATTTTAGTTCTGCATGCCATGAAAGATGATAGTGAGAAAGTGCCAAGCTTGTTAACAGACTATATTTTAAAGGGTGAGTATGCTTCTCAGCAGGAATTTTATTTGATTCTAAATTAACTTAATTTACATATAACATGTATTTGAAAACAGCATTCATTAATTATGTTGCCTTTCAGTCAAACACAGCTCTCATTTATGTTCTGTTTTGTCCAAACATTCTGAGCATACAGTTCATAAATAAAATACATTTATTCTGTTTGTGTTAGTAAAACATAGCAAACTGCTGAATGATATCAGCAGGAACAAAGGAGTCTGGCTTATGAAATGAAATGGATATAGTTGTAATCTTCCATTGTACAGTTTTTTCAGTAACTGGAACTGAAACTGCCTATGGTAATAATGCATTTGCTCTGCAAAGTGCTTACAGCTTTATTTCAAGTATTAACTTCTGATCAATAATAAAAAGTATTTATTTTACTTTTATACCTTTTTCAGATATTTAAAAAGTTTTTGTATGAGTAATTTATTTTCCAGTCTTACACATTGATTGTGTTTAAAGAATGTCAGACATTAAAAAATTCTGTTTGCCTTAGCTTTAAGGGATTGTTACAGGTAGTTTCCAGGTTGTTAAACTATTTTAAAATGTTTTTCATCTGACTTCATTTTTGCCTAGATCTTGCTAATGCTTATGTTCTTACTTAATTCTTGGCACATGATGCAATTTTCTTAAGTATTTAAAGTTTGGCAAATGCATCAAACTCCCAAGATCGGAACAAATTCCTGTACAGAAGGATGAGTGGATGCCATTTTGTTTGCCACCAAAATGTTTATAATATTCTGTTTTTCATATTCTGCAAAAGTTTTTCTCTTCTTTTGGTATCAGGAGTTCCAAGTCTCATCTTTTTTTTTCAAATATACTGTCTTTTGACTTAACTCACTCCATATGCTTTTTAAAGGTTTTTGTATTTCTTACACAAACTTGCAGTCACTCTTATAATCTCATCTCACGGATATTTGAAAGTACCTTCAGGTTTAAGTTATGGATGACATATAGTGTGCTGTCACTTCAGAAAACCTGAAGTATTCTGGAAGCTCCAACAGAGTTCCTGTTGAAAGAGATCCATTTCTAAGTTTTGTGCAGGGTTGAAGTGCCACATACAATAAGAATGCAGAGATCCTTTCACTTGATTCATTTTATTTTTCCATTGTCTACTTACTCTTCCTAAAAATTCTTCCTAGATTAGACAGACGTGTTTGTGTGTGAGCCATGTAGTATCATGGTCAAGGTGTTCTTTAGTGCTGTTGGCACTAAACTGTAGTTTTGTGAAGCAGAATCTTTGACCCAAGAGGATGAACTGTTGCCAGTAATTAAAACAGTGTGCTCTTCGTAATACATCTGGTAGTAATGACTGGATTTAACAGTGCTCTACACAGTGTCTGCTCTTATTTTTAGATGTAGCTATCCAGAGGAACTTTCAGATTACTGGGATATTGAGAAGAAACTTGCATCTTAGGGAAATGGAGAAATCTTTTTAAAAGCAAAGAAGCCTTGTAAAAAGTAGATTAGCTGAACATATGAGAGGATGATCTGGGAAGCTTGAACTGAAGTTCCTTCCTGCCTCTTGTGTGCTCATTACTTAAAAATCACTAAGAATGTTCTACTAGTGAGATGCAGCAATTGCAAAAATGTCATGCATTGAGTGTCTTGGATCAAACTGGTCATCAATCATGTGGAAACACTGTTGTCTTTAAATTGTGGAAAAAATCGTGGGAACGTGAAGAGTAATCGCATCACTAAGAGTGAAAGGAAAAGGCAATTTCCCCCCAGCTGCCGCTTCCTTGCTGAACAGAACCAAGCCTTTCTTGTGGGTTTGTGTGCTCTGTGGCAGACAAAGTTGTAAGCACAGAGCTAGTGAGTGTAGAATTTTACTCTTCCTTTCATTATAACCTTAACTAAACTTCATATGCTTAGTTATGCTAAATATTTATAACTCAGCTAACAGTGTTACCTTGTACTGTAGATTTATTCTGTGGCACAGGCAAAGACTTCCAACTGTTTCTGAGGTTGTAACCTAATGCTCTTTTTCTGCCACTAAGACTTCTGGCCTGAAACTCCTGCAAGGCTTTCATGGCACAAAATACTCCCAGCCGCCAGCCTATTGTCTGGACATTATTTTTAAAGCTTGTTAACTGGAGATTGGTTGAATTCTTTACAACCACTTAGATCAACTTGCAGCTGAGTTTTAATACCTGAAATTCTAACCTATTTCTTAAATTCCAAAATAAAAGGAGTGACCTACTTTTTGAGGATTCTGCTCTTCTGCTTTCTTCACTGTAAGATTAAAAATGTCTTGGCAAGGTAAAAATCTTTAAGAAGATTTAGGGTTTAAGGTTGTTTTCTGAAAGAAATTCTGAACATAGTGGTATAATCCATATGGTGTAGTGGTAATTGTATTCATTTTGCACTGAATGGATTTTACTGCTTTTTCTTAAGCTTTAATCAAGAAATGAAATTTTGAAATGTGTGAATTATATCACCAAAGGTATTTGGTTCTGTTAAAATCTGTTAAGTACATGTTCCTTTGAGGATCATTTTTTTTCCAATCTTGCAACAAAAAAAGCAGACAGTAAATTACGTGTGACATTAGGATATGTGTAGCTTTATGGGAAATCCAGCTTGGCATCTGACTGCACAGAGGTGAATTTTTTTCAAACTATATATTCTCTTTACAGAGCAGAAAAAAAATCTTACAAACATGCTCTTGATTATTTTTTTTTAAAGCAGCGCTGTCTTGCTATTCTGTGGTATGTAAAAATTAGGATATGCAGTCTTATGTGGGTGTCATAGCTGTCCACAGAATTTTAATAGACTTGCCCAGATACTAGTGGTCACTGTTGAAAAGTTACTTAAATTGTTCAGAAGCAAGAACTGAAGAAAAAATTTCAGGAGAAAGATTATTGCCAAAGTATTGTTAGTAAACGTAAAGGAACAAGGGGAAGAATGCTGTGAAGGATTGAGCATAATTGTTGATGTAACATGAAATCTTACCTCAGGACTGGTGTTCTGAGGACAGTAAAATAGGTTTATATTTTCTCTGAATTCTAGTGTGTTTTGTAGAATTCACAAATTTTGTGTTATCTTGAATAACTTGAACTAAATGCCCAATAGTTCTGAAATTTGGATCAGGTAGGAAGACACAAACAGGCCCCCTCTGTGTCTGCTGTCTGATACTCACTATCTTCAATTAATAATGATTGAGTAAAGTTATTTGCACAAGAGCTGGAACTTGAAGAGCAGTTCAGCAGCCAGATCTGCTATTGACCTTCTGTGTTACTATGGATCATTCTTGGATTTTTTTGTAATAACCACCTAAGCCTTCTGAAATGCTGGAAATAGAAATCCTCAAAACGTGGTGTGTGCAAATCCAATGTAATAAAAAAATTAAAAAGAACAACTCAGTGCGTTTCATGTTAGGGGATAAAAGCACCTCTATATGCATTTCTCAGTAGGATTATTAGTTTTGAAATTATTTCTGGTGCTTGCTTTCTTCAAAGCATCTTCTTTCCCCAATTTCTACCGCCCTCTTGTGTCCCTCAAAATGTTAAAAATATCATTTTCCTTGTCATGCTGAATGACCCTCTTTCCAGGGGTCATTTAGCTCTCCCCTGGATCTTTTCTCTAAGGAATATCTCCACAAAGGTAAGTAGCCCAAAGGCAGACTAAGTACATACCTTGTGAAGAGTCTGGTACAGTGTAGCAGCTTACCTTCTCTTCTTTGTATTGCTCTTATTGCAGTCTGAATTATTTTCAAGGGGATATTTTTCCTATTGTGGGCTTCTGTTTGTTGTTACTTTTCAGTAAACATTTCTATCCTGCACTTAACATTAATGAAAGGGAGTTAGTGATTTGCTTTGCAAGTGAACTCTAGTTCTTCTCCCACTAGCATATGATTCATACTATATTTTATAGATTTAGACGTAAAATAGCTGGTAACATGAAATTGATCAGCATTTGCAATTGTGCTTAATTTTTTCTGAATGTATTTTAATATGTCAATATTGTTATTATATTTTATCACTAGGAGTCAAGAAGGAGAAACTGGGATTATAAAAAGGGTAGGGGAATTAATTTACTGACAGGGAAAGAAATACCAAACCAACACTGAAATTCTTTATCTTAGAAAGCGCACTTCTGGACTGAAGCTGGCCGCTTAGTAAGGTCACAGTATTTAAATGCTGTTTGTTCTCATCTTTCTATTGACTTTTTTTGATTGGTGAACTAATATAATGTGATTTGAAAACACTGTGCTTATGTCCACTGAAAGCTATTTTTTTTGTTCATAAATTAAGCTGTAAAGCAGATGGGGATATTTGTGTCATGCCTTGTAGCTGTGTTGGGTTTAGGTGTTGCAACAGTAATAAGTGCCTTATCCTTTGATGAAAGTGTCTTTGTATGGACACTGCTCATTGAATTTTTACTTCCTTTTTAAAGTTTTCAGTCTTTCTTCTTATGTGTATAATGTAATGACCTTCTGCATAATGATTAATTTGCCAAGTAAAATAATACAAATAGTATTTTATATATATTATAAAAATTAATGTTTCTATTATTAGTGTTATGTATATTATGTATAGTGTAGTTGCATCTGTAATCTTTGTAGTATGCAAGTTTAGGTTGCTTTGTGGAGAAAATTCCTCTGTGCAGTTGTTTGTCTCTTCAACCTCACAGTAATAATTGCCAATTTCAGCCCCATGAGACAGAAGCAGGTGCTGTGGGATTAACAGAAATACTGTAGGGAGCAGCATCTAGGTAGGAGTAGGAGTGAAACTGCTGTTTGCATTGAGCTGATGGCTGTTGCCTTGAAAGGCCAACATCTCCTTGGGTCTGATGTATTCACCTTGAATGCCCATACAGGGGCTTCTGTTTCTTTGGGGGCGTGAGAACATGGGGAGGGCCTGCTGGGATGGAGTTCACAGCAGGTTTAAAGTAGAAGCTGAGGACAGCATTGTGGGAAGGGGAGTTATTTTATTGCTGTATGGGTAGTGAAGAATATCTGCCTAAATCTGCTGGAAGCAATAGTTCCTTAATTTAGCTGCTTCCAAAACAAATTATATATATGAGTTAATGATAAATGCATGAATCAATGATTCATATATATATATGAAATGTTAACCAGTATATACACAGAATTTTATATTAAGTATTAGGGTAGGTTGTCTGGTATAACATCTAGTCACGTTATTTCAAGATTACTATTTTTTAACTTCCAGCTTTGACAAAATGTGAAGATTTAGCTTTGTGTACAGGGATCATTTTTACATAACTGTTATATAAAATATATAAGTATGTACTTAGAGATGAAATTATTGCCTTTGAAATCAGATGTGTTATTACAATTAACTTTATAAGCTATATTTACTGCTAAGCTTTGTATTCTTTTCCAGTTGTCCTCACACAGTAATTGTGACAAAAAGAGTGCTAAAAATAATATGCTGTACATTAGTAGTTCGTAAAATGAATGAAGTCTCTAGTATTATTTTCTTCTTTTTTTTAATGTCGATTTTGTGAAAGCAGAATAATTGTCCATCTTTCTCCTTGCTATTTTATATCTGATCTTTCAAGTAAAAACTTATAATTCTTTTTGTTTTAATGAAGCAGGATATTGCACCTTGTTCTATTTTAAATTATTCAAGTATTTCATAATAATGAGATAATGAGAACATTTATTTTCTTACCTTTGAAGTTTTTGTTTAATTGTTACACCTGACTTCTTTATTTGCTTTTGTGTTGTGCTAGCATTGGTTTGAAAACTGGATTGCTCTGAGGTTTGTGTCTTACATTGAAACAGGAATGAGAAACACATGAAGGACATGTCTTATCTTGGCACTGTGTGATTCTAGTACATGCACCAGAATTAGAAAGTAGAGTTAGAATATTAAATTGTCAGTGCATATTTTTAAAATGTAACTGCATGCATCACCTGTTACTTAATGTTATGTTTTCTGATATAACACTTTAAAAGCACTATTTAAGACATGACCTTTAGTTAACTCATTTCTGGATAATACTAGTTAAAGATAGTGAGTTGTGTCACTTCATTACCTTTTAAAAGAGGCTGAAAACTTAATTGTCAGTTTCAGTTGATTACTAGATTTTACTGTGTTACTAATAGGGTAGAATCCAACATTTAAATATTTTAGTATATACATTACATTTTTATGCAGACCAACTTCACTGATATTTATCAATGTGTATTTGTGGGTTTTTTTTGCAGTTCTGTGTCCTACATGAAGAGGGCTGCCTTTCTGAATTAGCCATGCTCCTTTCTGTGATGAGAAGCTTTCCTTGGATATAATTCACAGTATTTTTTCATTTGGCACTATACCTAAAGCAGTATTCATTTACCTCCTCTGTGTGTGTGGATTTTCTGATCCTACAGTAAGTCATCTAGGCATGACAGCTCATCCAGTTTAACTTAATTGTGCAATGAACTGGAGCAAGGAACAAACATTGTACAGTTTTACTTGCATTGTTCTGACTTTTTAAAGTCTATTTTTACATTGTATAGCATGTAGTAAATCCTCCTGCACATTTTGTTGTTGGAAGGAAACAAAAACTTTGAATAGTGTAAATAAAATAAGCCTCGTTTTAAGGGATCCGTATTTAAAAGCATCCTTAGTTCCTAAACAAAGATGAAAAAAATTATTTTAGACTTGGAATTTAAGGTTCAAGTGAGTTCTCTAGGACACTCCAGAATGGTGATTGTGAAAGTCAGCAATCAACACTGCTTTGTAAATGGTAACTTTGAATTATACAACAGATTTGTTCATGGATGAGCAAATCCAGATTTCTTGATCTGATGTAAGTGTGTTACTTGTTCTTGGTATTAACACAAACATCTGACTAATGTAATATTTCATGTTTGGTTTTACTTTAATTAATAATGTTCATATTGCTGCTATAATTTTACTGGTTTTAAAAAGTGTTTAATGAAAATGCTTCAATATATAAACATTTGAAAAGGCAGTATCTTTTTAAAAATACATGTACAGTTTGAAAACCTTGCACCTGGCTTCCAAGTTAGTATTGTATTGAGATGTTTGTTGTTGTGTATCTCTGAATTTTACTACAAATGTCTCTTATAAATTGTATGCACTGTCTCCTCTGTGATGATGTACCTGCATACAAACAGATGAGAATGTACTTTACAAATCCTGTAAAAGAAACATACCCCATAATCTCAATTTTATATACTTGTTACAAGTAATTTTGCCAGTCTAAAAGATGAGATAGAAATGTAAGGAGTACTAATTAAAAAAAAATAAAAAAACAAAACCAAAAAAGCCCACTTTTTTCTGGGTTGAGTTCCTATTGATTATTCATCCAGATGTATATACTGAATATCTGAAGGCATTGGAATATGAGGTTCTAAAGAGATAAACGTGTTTTCTTCAGTTTTTTTCCATCTAAAGTCTTCAGGGGTTTTGTTAGTTAAAGAGAAGTTTGATCCTAAGTACCTTGCATCATCTTTAGTGTTCAACTTTATCAAGATCACCAAATACTATTCTGATCAGTAAAACACTATCATTTGAAGGTGGTTCTCATAATGTTTGTTTGTTTGTTTGTTTGTTTTTCTAAAGGCCTCGATATTTTTGTCTTTTGTGCCTTTTTCAGCTTAAAATTCTTATTCACCTCCCTCTCCCCCACTTGACCACCAATGGATACTTGCCAACCTGCTCAGGAATAAATAGATCCTCTCCATAAGTGTGGCATATGTAAACAGGTTTTTTTGTTGCTTTATTTTAATTCATTTGTGGTTTCTCTAAAATGAAGGTAGCCATTTATTTCTGTAGCAGTTGTGTTATAGATTCATTATGGCATGCTTTCTGTGTAGAAATTCTTGATGTTGACAGTTGATGCCTGGAAATGGGCAAAGGGGATGACCCTGCTTTATCTTAGAAAAGGTGCACATGTGAAACCCACCATGTCTCTGTGTGAGATTATTCAGAGGTGCTTCAATCTCCTGATGAGACTTGAGGTGACAAGATGGAACAAAATAAAACAACAAGAATTAAGAGAAGAGTAAAAAAGAAAAAAAATAAAACAGGACAACAACCAAAAAAACTTATGTCAAAGTTTATGTTACTTGTAGCAAATTTTGGATGACTTGAAGTCACAAACTACTAAAAGTAATGAAACTGAAAATAAAGACAAGAAACAGCTTTAGTGAGCTAAGCATCTGCTTGGGAATTTCATGACTCTCATCAAACTAAACAAGATTTCATTATGAAAAGTACCTGTTTACCTTGTATGCATTAAACAACAGCTGCCAAATGTGGCAAGTATTATATGTATACCTATATATCTCAAAACAGATCTCAAAACATTTGAATAAAAAGAACTGTGCAAATCTGTTTTTCTGCTGAGTTCTATGTACTTCGTATTTTCTATTATACATCCTTTTTTCCAGATCCATTGTTGAATCTTGACTTCTTTGAGGGACATGGATGTCATGCTTCTTAGTTTCAGCTTTCGGCAGGGCAGTTGTAAATGGCCACCCAAAAACAGCTGACAGATACCTTAGCAGAGAGTTTGTGAAAATCCACTCAATTTTTGATATGAAGAGTTCTGGAAGTGAAGTTGCCCTACAGACATTGAATTTTAAGGTACTTAATTTATTTGTATCACTTGCTTGTTTTTATCTAACCCTTTTTCTGTGTTTCAGCTATTTTGTTTGAAGTTTATTCACTTCATGAGTAGAGTTAAAATTCTGAGTTAGGATCTGTCTGGACAGGATGTCAGAGGTAGTCAAGAGTCCTAAAATTATGTGGTTTTGGTTGAGGGAAGAAACTTGAAAACAACATCAGTTCCCTTCTGGTGACAGAGAATGATGTAGCTGGACTCTCAGCTGGTCTAGGGAATTGGTGATAAAGAACATCTGCTGTTGACTGTGTGCCGGGTAATTGTAACCTTTAACTTGGAGTAGTATGGTAGCTGTTCACATCGTTGTTGCTTCCAGAATGGGTTACCTTGGGATTCTTTATGTGTGCTTGTCACTTGGAAACCCCAGTCAGACCAGAACTGGCGCCTTTCGTGCTTGGCAACAATGTTGATCATCAAGTGTGTATCTGCGCCGCACCTTTCACAGCAGCTGCCTCCTCATTTCCAAAGGGATAGTTTATGGTATGGGTTTCAGCTCATGAAGCTGTAGATGGTGCAGAGCCGGTTCAGCAGGAAGCCTGCTTCTCCTGCTCTGGCAGCCACAGGCAGTGGACAGCAGCAACCTCACTGGCAAAGCTGTCTGATGGAGTACTCCTGATTCTGATGGATCCAAACCGGAACCTACTGATTCCTCATCACATTCTGCAGTATATCTTTCTTTTGGGCAATGGTGGAATTATTATTTGATTTGATTCAGATACTAATCCTGATTTTTAAAACTCATGAACCTGCCAAGTTATCCCTGGATGTAAAGACACTCCAAAAGCCACTAGGACTGACATACAGTAAAATATAAAACCTCAGAACAAAATGGATCTTGAGTCATATTGTATGAATTCAGTGTTCTGCTTTTCTTGGTGGGCCCAGCAGTGTTTATTTTAACTCTAAATAGAAACACTCTGTAATACAGGCAAGCTACTTGCTGTAATGCAAAGACAATACAATTTATTTTCAAGGTGTCTACAATTTTGCAGGTGGCAGTGTGGTTGGAGCGTTTTATAGGGGCCTTCTAATGATGGAGAAGTGCTAGTTACCTTTCTTACAAAGTTTCTTACACCTGAGGAACCAGAAGGAATTTGTTAAAGTGGTTTGTCCTGGTGAAATGAACCGGTGAAATTAAATGTCTTGCTCCCTTTGATAACATTCTTTTGACCAGAACCTACCTCAGGAATTCTGGCTGTTTTGTTTGAATGTCTTGATCGGCGATGGCTGTCTGGATTAGCTGATCACTGTTCAGTCCTGACAGTAATTCATAAAGAAACACTCTGAACCAGGAGATTTAGTTACTGAATTTTGTTGCTGCATTTTTTCCTCCTTTTTTTTCCATTATAGCATATAAAACTTAGATACCAATTGAGGACATCAGCACAGTTGCCATCAGAAACAGGGATATTCTTTTATTTTTGTCCGTTCTGAAACCAGCAGTCTGAAATGGTTAGGGTTAGAACTGGGCTAGGGTTAACATCCTTCCTGCCGTTAAATCACTGAATGTTGGAATACCTAACCAAGTAAAAAGGTGACTTGAGTCCATTCCCACGTGGTCCTTATTTTCTTCTTTGGAGAGTAATTTGTAGTAGAATCGCTGTAATGGCGCATGGCTTTTTAAGATCTGAATATTTCAGGTTACAGACAACTGGCTTTCCTTTTGTGGCATTTAAGAATAATACTGTTTAGTTGTTCCTAAAACGACACCCTTAAAGGACTTTTCTCTCAGGCAAGTGTCAGTGTGAAATGCGTGTGCCTGCCACAGGATGGCAGCAATCCGTCACCACTGAAGCATGGCCCAGTTCGAGTGTAGCATCTCAACATGAAGCCCAAAGATAAGGTATTCACACGATCACTTTGTGAAGGTGATATGACAAGCATAGGAAGGCCTTTGTGTATACTCATTATTAATTTAAGCCACGATTTACAGCGTTTGTTACAATGTGATAATTTGCTTAGCTACAAAAGCTGGCCCTAGAGATGAGCTGTGAATACTTTCTCATGTACCAGTTGGTATGGGAGTTCATTCTGTGGAGGGTTAAATACTGAGGGTAAGGCAAGTAATCTTTTTTTAATGCTCCCCAGGGAGTACATATTTCGTACCAATATCTGAGGGGTTTCCACCTTTAGCCCTGTGTTTCTTCTTCCTAAGGCCATCTGAATTATGCATTGCTACTGTGTGATGCCCATCTGCAATATACCTTCTGTTTCTCTGCAATTCAGGGCCTGTTTGAAGACATTCAGTGCCTGGAACCAGTAATTACTATTTTCATGTGTATGTACAACTACTTACAGTGAGTTTGCTGACATCTCTTCTGAAACAATAAATTAATTTTGATTAAATTCACTGAGCCAGTCTGCATGGTGCCTTATGTGAAAGGGGGTGTGAGGAAGGCAAGTGACAGAGAGAAAGCCCTTGACTTCAGGGGAGCAGACTTGGACTCCTTCAGGCAGCTTGAGATGGGGTCCTCAGCTTCACCATGACAGGGTAGCAAAATAAAAGTGTAAGATGAAGGCAAATCTTAGCTTCAGTGAGCAACAAAAGGATGCTATAAATGTCAACTGTCTTGCTAATAACCTTCTCATAAGACTCAGTACAGAGAGCCCAGTACCAGAGAAGGCATGGAACTTTCTCAAAGCTGTTAATAGCATTCTGTCTGACAGGTAGACTTTCCTGGCTGCTTCTGGTAGTCCACATAGCAATTAATCATTTGCTGTTCCAAAGCAATAAAAAAAAAAAAAGGGAATTTTTGTCAATTCTTTTCCTTGCACAGATGATGGAAATTGCCCTGAGAGTCTTTACCCAGCTTTTTGATGCCATGTCTCTTTGGGGTCTGAGAAGTCATTTTCAGATATTTGAAGGAATATATCCTAAGATAATAATACTGGGGTGACACATTTTTATATCAGCAGCGTCAATAATCTGAGGCTGTGCCAGGAATAGTACTGACAGAAAAAGGACTTGTGCTCCTCTTTACTGCAGAACCCCTTTTCCCATGGTGTGGGAAACATACTCCTTCCAGTGTTGGCTACATGTAATGGGGGTAAATTGGGACACATCCAAATCTAAAGTGACAGAAATCATACTGTTTGTTGATGGGTGTGAAGGTGCTTAGAGTAAAAAAACAAAACATGTGGAAAGCCCTGAGGGAGGCAGGAAAGGCACAGCACATCATTGAAAGTGTCAGGCCAGCAGTGAGATCAAGGATCTATTTAAGAAAGCATACCTCCTCATCCCTGAGATTGTAACAGGTGTACTTAGGGGAGAGAACAATTGAGCTGTTGGCGAGATCTGTATAATCTCACATGGCACACAGATTTAGGTTATAGATTTAAAGATTTAGGAGAATAATTGTGAATTAGGTGTGTTCTGTCAGAGCTCTCTGCTTGCTATTCCCGCAGTGGCAATGCAGGCTCCTGAGCTGTGTACCTCATTGCAAGGACAGCATCAAGAAGCATCTGATAGGTGATTTCCTTCTGCTGTTCACACAATTCTTGGCTAACAGCTGATTGCACTGTTGGTATTCATCCATCTCAGTCTCCTGTTGCCATCAGTTTTCATTCCCAGAAATCCCAAACAGGGTAGAAAATCTTGCATTTCTGCAGAGAACCATCTTGGCTGCCAGGCTGTGAATTGCTTCCCTGGGTGCTTTGCTGTGGGGAAAGAAGGAACCTCATAGCAGACGGAGACACAACCTTCTGTCTGTGACCAGTTGCTATTGTTTTTTGGGTTTGCCTCTGTGTAATTGAAATTACACAGATGTCTTTCAATCTGACTTACTTGCTCCAAGTGGAAGTGAATGTTCAGTAGTAGTACTGCCACAATATGGATAGCACTACCAACTCCTCTTTCCAGTCAGGGTGTTAGAGAATCGGTTCTTGTAGCCTTTTAAAGGAAACTTCCCGTAGCCTTGAGCTTTACTATTCTTCTCAATAGATACCATGTAATTGAATGCATTATGAGAAAGCAAGTATCTCTGACCTAGTATCAAAAAAGAACCTTAAAATTCCCATCAGGTGCAAGCAAGACTCAGATCACTTGCCTGAATTGTGGCCAAGCCCTGACGTTGACAGGGATTTTGGGGTTTGCCTGGGAAAATAAAATGTCCTTTGTGAAAAGCCTTGGCACCCTAATGGTGCAAAATGCCATTCAGATTTTAGCCTTTATTTTTCCAGTATGCATTGGTAAAGTGACCTGAGAGTGTTTTAAAAGCTCATTTCTTGTGTGTCTGTGAACAGTGATGGTGTCTGTTCTTCCTCAGCAGTTACAGCCTTCGCTGACCTGCTCAAAGGATTATAAGCAAAAGCAGGCGATGTGAGGAAGTGCCCAACTCCTTGGCCATGTCAAGCTGCAGTTTGGATGTAACTCCTCACCTCTTCTGAGCTTGATTGGTAGCATGTGCTCTTGCCCAAGTAAGCAGCCCGTTTATTTATACACCAGGAAAACAGCCTTGTAAAGCTGATACTGCTTCTTTTGCTGAAGAACTTTGCCATTCATTTACAATATCAAAGAGACTGTAATTTTCAGGCAAGCCACTCTGAAATCCCTACTGGAGTTGTATGTTCCTGTTTTTTCTCTAAGAAGTTATCTGCTTCGTTCCTTTCCCTAAATTCATCTCAGAGCAGAGTCCCTGCAAAGAGCATTGATGTTTTAAAATTTTCCAGGGAAAGAAGAGACTGTTTTCTCTTCTGTAGGTCTTATGTTGTGCTGAGTCTATTCCTGTCATAAAAATGCTGCATTCATTCACATGGAAAAGCTCTTTGTAGCTCCATATGGTCTTTCAGTGGGAGTTACTTGTACCCATTACCTTTTTTGTCAGCCTTTTAATTTGAAGTTGCAGGGTCAATACCATTTTGTTATAGAGATCAACCTAGAAATGCAAAATTCTTGGAAATTTAGCAAAAAAACAAAATAAAATTTCTGTTTTTACATATGTCTTGCATCAGTGTTTCCCACTAGAAAGGCTGACTATAGCCTGTCCATGTACCACCATGGCATCTTGAAGACTGCTGAGGTGATGGTATCTCTGTTTTCTGTAAGACTGTTGATCCCAACCTTGTGGTGAAGACACAGAAAAATAAACACTATTGCCCTTTTTTAATGTCATTTTAAAAGAAGAAGCTAGGAAAGTTTATTAGTAATTCTCAGTTGGCATTATTATAGGCTGAGAAAGCTTTACCTGAAACTACTTGTAATACTTACATCTGAAACTACTTCTCTGTTGCAGGTGTTGGGACTGGCACATTGCTTCAAATTTGCAGGGAGGAGTATGCTGATAGAGTGATGGCACACCTGCTTTTTTTTCTTTGGGAAATGCTGTTGGAAAGCAGTCAGCTTCAAATAAACCCAGTGAATGGAAATAATACATTTTGATTTTGTACAGGTCCTGGGTTTTGGATGGGAAAGAAAATAAATGAGTACTTCAGCTCCATTAAATCCTTATAGAAGGAACTGTAAAGGGAATCAGCCTTTCCCTACAAAAGCCAAGGAAGAGCAAGTGGGGTGGGCAGTGGTGACAAGGGGAGAGTTGGCTGAGTGCTGCAACAGACACAGGCATCTTGTCTGTGCTCTTGTCATCCCGTCACCCCTGTTCTTTGGCAAACATGTGACTGCTTGTAGGCTTTATCCACCTTCAAGGTGAAACCTGGGGCTCTTGCAGTGGGAGTTCAAGAGGCATGATCTGTTCCTCACAGCTTCTGGGGCTGAAGCACAGCTGGTGCTGGGGTTCAGGTGTTAGAAAGTCAGTGGAGCAACAGTACTGCCTCTCCTGCTCTGCCCCTGAGGTACACTGTTTTGAAATCATCAACTGATTGTGCTTCATCTGTAGGGTAACCAGTAATGTATTTATCATGTTTCCAAAATATTCTTAGGGAAGCCAAAGCCCTGAAATTTGACAGAGATTTCTGGCATTACGAAATATACAGAGTTTGTGCCATTTTTCACTTTCTTTCACTGGTGGTGTTGCAAATGAGTCTTGTTTTTAGTAAATAAAAGCTTAATGGAGTCATTCTCTTCTGTAAAATCCCACTGCTTGTATGGATGTGCAGTTCCTTCCTCTCTAACAGAGTATGTACAATTTGGTTATAAAATATTGTCTATACACAGTTTATTGGCAGAAATCTGTCTGCTGTAAAATGCCAGATTAAATTCTGAGCCAGAATGGAGTCCCTTCACACAACACTTGTATTCTGTGGCATAATGATGCTTCTGTTAAAACTGTTTGTGTGAGGAAATAATGTCTTGTGGGTTTTACCATATGCCCCAGATATCTGGGATTTATGCAGAATTCCTTTGGCAGTCACACAAAAGAGCCAGTAGGTACATAGTGGCAATCCAAACTTCAGTTTGCTTTTCTGAAAATTGCAATCCTGACTTCTTCCCCAAGTTTGGAAGAGAAACTAAAGTGGTTTGTCCAAGAATAATGGTCCCACTAGCTTTCCAGATTGTGGATGTTACACTTAGAGTCATGTATCCTGTTCAACAAGGGAACAAGGAACCTTTACCATTGTGTAAGTATAAATACAACATTTGGGTCCTTTTCATATATTTTTGATGTGTGGAAAAGTACTAGTTTGAAGTAAACTAAATCATATCAAGGGAAGGAAATTCCTGTTTTCCTCTTTATTGGGAGGTCAGACATAAAGACTTGTGAGTACTGATATTTTTAATGTATGGATCAAACCCCAGTGTAAGAGAAGAAATAAAAGGGTAATATTTGATCTTAAGCAACAGCACAGAAAGTAAGGTAAAGTGTCTTCTTGTCCATAAAACTTTATAGTCTTGAATTGATTATGTATTGTTACATAGCTTGCAAGTGATTCTCTAAACACTTGTACTGTATTTAAGTGACTTCCTAATAGGTTAGATGTTTTCCAAGCTCTAATATTGTTTGTGTGAATGACATTCTCAGTCTTTTGGAAATGTCCATTATCTCCGTAAGTACATGAGATGTGCAGGAACATGGAACTAGGTATCAGAATAAAAACATTTTTTCCTTTTCAGGATTCTGGGAGGATGAATTCTTTCTGATTTTCAACAGAAATTTACAGGGAGTCCATAAAGAGAAGAAACTAGCATATCTAGGACTCCTCTGATGCAGCAGTTTCCTAGACTGGTCATTGTTAGGAGCCACTCCTATTGCCTTCTGGAATGCTAATATTAAATGTTTCATAGGAGTCTACAGGATGTAGTTCGTAATAGCAACTGGCACCTGGAAACATTGAAGTGGATTCAGCTGACAGAAGCATAACACCAGGTTAAGATTATTTATATTTTCAGTGATTTCCTTCTCCTGTTGTGTATTCTCTTAATCCAGGATTCAATTCTAATTGTGGTTAAGTCCTTGGAAAGCCCGTCACTTTGAATGGGAGTTCTAGGAAGACAACATACCTGAGGTTTGAATGGGAAGTTTCAGGGTGTGAACCTTACTACCCTGTAAATTCTGGATGTTTTGTGCAAAGGCAAACACAAATAACAGTAATGAAGACAGAAACCTCACAGACTCTGTTCTCAGCCATGATGGGAAAGGCAGTGCAATGAAAGCGCAGTGTCCTAGGTTTTGCTCTATTTGATGCTGCCTGCACACAATCTCATATGAACACGTTAAGACACAAGTTTGTGTTGTTTTGCTAGTTTGGATGTTGGAGCTGAGCATGCTCAGTGTCATCAAAGGCAATCAAAAAGCATCATCCAAAAGGAAACCCACCTACACTTTTTCAAAATGGTCAGAATCTACCTATGCATAATTCTACTCAGCGCAAGAACAGATGGAGTTAAGCAGGAGGCTTGCTTTATTCCATAATTTTATGTGATGAACAAAACTTAGTGAAGCCAATGCAGCTCTGTCCAGCCGCTGCCTGATCTGTGTAACCAGTAGGCCCACAAATACAATTATTGCTACTGTTAGTGATATACCACAGGCTATGTACTGACACTGCAGTATTAAGGCATGTCAGGCTTGCTTTGCCTCAGATTGCCTTAGCCCGCCTGGAACTTCATTTTAGCTGGCTTAGCTGTGACAGCAGTTTATTTTACATATCAGGTAACTATTTCCTGATTTGATCATGGAATATAACCACAATTTTTGTAGAGACAAGAATACTGAGTAGTACTTCTGTGTAAAGAGAAACATTTATTCCATCATCTTAATACTGCAATGTAAAAGAAAAAAGGCCCGGCCTGGCAATTGAAGGCTGCCTGTGGCAACCCAAGATGCAGGGGAGAGCAGTGCAGACATGAAGAGGATAAGGCAAGAGGGCATGGGAATGTCAATTAAGAGCTATGGACCAGCTCAGCAGCAAAAAAGGTAGCAGAGGAAACAGAAAAGAGGCATACAACATAAATAAGATATTTTTTATATGGGGCATTCAGACATAATGTGGAGTTCCAGATCAAGTAAAAAGAACAAGCTGTGAACTAAGAAAGAAAATATACCAAAAGAAGCTCCAAGTGGACTTTAGAAAAAGAAGAAAGAAATCAGCAATTTCAACATCGTGCTGCTTGGGCACCACCATTGTGTTTCTTCCAGGAAAAAAAAAAAAAAAAAAAAAAAAAGGAAAAATTATGCTCCCTGTAACCATTTCTTCCCCTGACTGAAGCCAACTGCCTGAAGACTCAAGAGTGGAAAGGTAAGTATAACACCAGGGAGAATGGTAGCTGCTAGAATGTATGCATTGTACTGAATAGTTATTGGGACTTTTTCCTATGTTAGTGTTCTTTATTTTCTTTTGTCATAAATGAAATACATTTGAAAGGCTTTGCGTTTCCCTTTCCCTTCCCGTCTTATTCCCTAATTTGCTGAATTTGCAATAGCTTGCTTAGTTCCTAAAATGCAACTTAAGTTTCTCCTGACATTAAAGTCCTTCTGATACATGAAATGCTGGAGGTTTTGTTCTGCCATTTCTGCAGAGAGTGATTTCTTCACATGAGTCAATCACAGATCATTCAGTGCACCTGCCGCTGTTAGTGTTCTCCAGGGCTTGGTAAGCAGAAAAACTCTAATACATTCTGCCTTTTTGAACCAACATCCAAGAAATTAAGGTTTTCAGTCAGTTTTCATATTTCAAAACAAGTACTGCTTTGAAATTACAGGCATATGATGCAAGCCCATATTTGGGGAAAATTGATGCTCTCGCTGGGCTCCCCTCCGAACTGGAGCAATGAAGCACTGCTGCAACACAGAGAGTAAAAGCACTCCAATGACAGAACCCCAGCCAGGCAGTCTTTTGAAGTGGGTTTGTTTAAACCTGCTGCTGTAATGAGCTCACCAAGGATGACTGGAAGGCTTTTAAAGCCAAAACCCCAAGTTTTACTGTAGCAGGAGCTACAGTAACATTCTTTTAATTAAAAAAACAAACAAACAAACAAACAAACAAAAAAAAGACAAAACAGTGCAACTCATGAAGACAGGTTAGAAATAAAAGAGCTCAAATCTTGTATTCCTTTGTGCCACAGTGAGACTCCTGCCTTTTAGTCACTCTATCAGTAGTTGCCAAGAGTGGCCCCACCTCTTCTTAGGAAACTATCACCTCAGAAGCAGGACTTCCCACACTTTACTTGAGATCTCTCAGAAAAATGATTCAGCTGCCCAAAAGGTTTTAATTTCCTTTGCCATTACCTAACCTACTCAGTGTAAGTTCAGCTCAGAATAGGGAGTTTAAATAGTACAAACCTTCAGCCACCTAATCTGCCCAAAGTATTTTCCTTTCTCTTCAATCTTCTTTCAACATGAAAGCAGCATGAATCTGAAGCAGCAAGGTAGCCTGTCTTCACGTTAGCATCAATCTAAGCAGTGTTCCTTGAGAAACAGTTTATTTCAAACTGTACATTACGGTAATAAGCATTGACCAAGCATTTTTTTTCTGTCAGATAGTTTTCTAGGTCTCTCACAAGCTTCAGGACACAACCCCTTAGAGAAACATTAGCATTCAGGATTAATGAGAACAAGAAAAATGCATGAAGCTGAATGGGCTAAAGTCCATTGAAATCATGGCAGAAGTATAGATTTTACAATATATTTGTTATGTGATATGACCATTTCCTTAACTGAGTTTGGCAAATAACCCAACACAAGCAAGGAAATGTGGTTTAGACATAATGAATAGGGTGCAATTATTTTCATGCTAAAATGTCACAGCAGGGGAACTGTTGAGGTTAGGTTAACTGTTAGGGTTAAACAAGCATGTTTTGAAATACAAGTGGTAAAACATGTTTCACATTATGATCACTCTTCAATTTAAATATTTCAGATGTGGTTTTGCTCTAGAGAATTGAACATCAGCAACAAAAGAGTAGATTCAGATCTGGTTCTTACAGGTAAGCAATTCCAAATGGCTTGCAGCAGGCACTGTTCTTCCCATTTGTCCAGCAAAATGTTATAAGTATTACTTACCTGATCTCAGGATTTTTTTTTCCTTTTTATTCAATGTGTGTTAGAAAAGAATCTGTGAAAATACTTTCAACAAGTGTATTTTATTGGAACCAAGAAAAAAATATGTGATCTGAATTTCAAAAGGTCTTCGATCACTGATATAACATGCATTTTCTGGCTACCTCGATGAAATCCATAGGCATAACTCATCATTGTGTGACTTTTCATTGCAAAATTATGTCTTGTTGGATAGTGACAAGTTTTTTCATTTTTAGTGAATATTCTAATTAAAAATGTGAAGTAAAAATGAAAATAATTTATCAAAAAAATCTACGTAGACATGTTCCAACTAATATACTGCTGGATTTGCCTTGAAATACCTCAATTATATTTCTGTAAAATCTCAGATAATTTTATGCCTTACAGAGACAAAACTGTATTTTCATTCCACACAACCAATTTTCTATCTGTTTATGGTTTATTTTAACCCATATCTTCTGAATAGTTTTCCTGTTGCCTTCTCCTTCTATGGTCCTTTCCTTTAACCCATGTATAACAGGTGTTGTGAGAAAATAGTGCTGTGAGAACTTACAGGAGCTTTCTGACATGATCACTCCTTTGGCAACTGCCCAAATCTCTGTGCTCCTCAGGGAAAACAGGTGCTTGTTACATTCATCATATGTTTTCTGTCACACATAAATTTTAATTCTTAGGATTTTTTTCTGTATTGGAAACAGTGCACTGGATTCTAAAGTATCCAGACTGAGTATGTCAGGCCAGTCTATGCTGCTGTGATATTTGCCTTTTTGTGCTGGTGTATATGTCACTCTGAAAGCACTTAGAGAGGAAAATAGGAAGGATTCAAGGGCTATTGCACATTTTAGCAACCCAAATGGAAGGTACTGCTGGCTTATGTCTGCTCTAAATTGGCTTTGCCTGCTGCTGCAGAGACCACTGGTTGGTTTGGTCTGTTGGTAAAATGGGCTTTAATGGCCTGTTGTGTCTTAATCCGGCCATTTCATCGCTATCTTCAGTTAGTTGTGCTGAGGTATCAGTGGTTTCAAGGGCTTTCCTCGCTCATTTACCTTCCGGCAGCAGCTGCTCTGGGGCCTCAGGTGCAGTCCCGCGCGGTGATTTCGGGGCGGGCAGAAGCTGTGCGGGGCTGGCAGCGCGGTTCCTCCGGGGGTCTGCGGAGCGCAGGTCGCAGCAGGACTGGGATGCTGTGTGGCTGCTCCCAGCCAGGTCACTTTGGGGAGGGACGCCTAGGCTTGGGGCGGCAGAGGGGGAGCAGAGGAGGGGTCGCAGTGTCCCAAGGCGCGTTCGTGTTGTTTGTGCCCCTTCTGCGGAGCCAGCCTGCCGTTCCTACCGATTTAGCAAAGGGGTGCTTTCGGGTCCTTTTATATCTAAGTCCGTTTTATGCATGCCTTCCCCCAGTCACAGCTGTGTTAAACACAGTAATTTCTCTGTAGCATCACGGCATTTTAGTTTTCTTGTCCTTTTATGGAACTTCCCGTGGCATATGCTGCTCTAATCCTTTCAAAGCACTTTGTGAAGATAGTGAAGGCACTCGGGGATAATCTCCGTGAAGCCACTAAACTGGTCACCACCAAAGCACTGAGAGACATGAAGCTAGGGTCCTGTAATCTCCAGAGGGAGCCTTTCGCTCGTTTGGAAGTACTGTGACCTGCAGACCCACCGAACAAACCAGAGCAGTTTGCAAAGCCTCTATTCTTCACTGGAGGATGCCACCAGAGGGAGGAAAGAGAAAACTGCAAGTCGTTTAAGGTATTAATCACACTTAGTGTGTGAAGACCGGGGTGGGGGAAAAACAATCAACAACCATGGAGAGCAGTTTATTCAGATTTTTTTTTTCCCCTTAAATACCAAAAGAGTATTTTTTTCTCTCTTTTTTCCTTCTCACTATTATTACAAGGGATAAGGCTTGGTGGAAGACTTTCTCATTGAAATGTAAAGTTGAAGTGTCCATGGACCTGTGGTATTTCTATGAAGCTGAAAGAAACACCTGGGGAAAAAATCAAAATTCAAGTTCAGGGTATCAGGGTAAATAATATAACTTGCCTTTTATTTTGGAAAAAATGAATAATTATCATTGTTACTTATTACCTTTTAAAGTGCTTATGCCTAAAGGAGTCATATTTATGTAAAGAATACAGTTTCCTTGCATGAAAAACCCTCTCTGCTGGTTGTCCCTCTCCCTATTTAATCAAAGTAGGAAGAACTAGCACTAGTGTGACAACAAATGCTAAACTCAGACTTGGAAGTCCAGGCCTGTGTCAGATGCCACAGAAAACTGCTTGTGCACAAAGGAAAGTGGTTAGTAAGCATTGCCACCTCAGCACTACCTGTGGTATAGCAGATCAATACATCCTATGCTTGCCACGAGTGTGGATTCCTGCAAGGTAGGAAACAAGATTCTGTTCCAGGATACCAGGTCCTAGATGCACAGCAGGAGAGACCCGCACAGTGTGAGCTGTGCCTCATTGCCGGGGGAAACTCTTGGGGAGCTTTTCTCTTTCCCTTCACTAGGCTGAGGAATTTTGCCCAGGGGCCCTGGACTTGTCTCATAAGTGGGCTGTTGGGTGGCTGTTTCATTTCCAGCAAGAGAGTAGAGGGAACATGGACCAGGTTTCTGCCCAATGTAAAGTGTTATCCTTTTGTACATCTTTCTTTTGGTAGTTGATAAAATACACTCCAATGAAGACATGAGCATTCATGGACAGAGATTTTTGTGATGGATTCTATGCTGAGGACCTCTTCTCTGACCCAAGTTCCCGTGCTTTGTTGTAGGCTTCTTGAGCATTTGTGAATATCCTTGGGCACTGCCTTGAGCAAGAATTCTATCCTAACCCTCCATCTGAACAACTATCTGATCCACTCACAGGCAGATAGCTAGCTAGAAATGGCTGCTGCAGCTCATTGCTGAAAATGTATGATTGTGCACATGTTCCCTGGGAAAGCTAATGGACATCCAGGGCTTTGCTGGGGGTCTAGGGTACCTAAATGGCAACCTCAGAGAGCAGCACCACAGCAGAGAAAAGGCCACATGTACTGGGCACGCCAGACAGCCTTGTGAGGGATCTGTGCATGGTCAATAGATGCCTGAAGTTAGGTGGGATGGAACTATTGGTGCCATCTGGAACTGTTGCAGAAGCACATCAGTGAAGCCTTTGGCCTAAATGGCATTGCTAGGGCCATTTTTAGTCACTGAGCTGGTAAGTCCTGGTCACTTCACCACAGTCTGCCAAGCAGTGAGCTTTAGGAGGCTTGTCAAGGTTCAACTCCAGCTGTCTATTGATAGGTCTCTCAAGGAGTCATGAGGTGGGCAGTGGCAAGTGGCTGGGAAAATCAGGCCACTCAGCTGCAGAAATGTGATCTCTAAGAGCTGCTAGACCCGTCCTGCAGACTTTGGGTCAGAGAAAGAAAGAACAGCAATCCAGTGCCTGGTACCAGAGCAAGAGACGGGGGACAAGTCTAGCCTGCGACTCTTGCAAGGCACTTTGCTGAAGCGAGTGTGTGGGACACTGTCCTCTGCTTTAGCAGGAAGGTGAGAGGCTCCTCTCTTTCTTGACAACATGGCTGTGTCTCCCTCCTCACTGTTAAGGACTGCTCTCCCCTTTAACTCGTCTTGTTACTGTTATTCGCCTTCTGTGTGGTGACACTTCTGTAACAAATACAGGGAAAGCTTGACAGGAGCAGTCAGTCTGCTCCAGGAAAGACAAATTCAGCCCATGGACAGGGGACATTCACAGTGAGGTCCTCTGCTTCCTTCAGCTGGGTCCCACCACTGGGCCCAGTTTGCTGCCCAGGGTGAGAAGGGACAATGCAAGACAGACACAGGGATTTCAGTGCAGTGAGAATGTGTTGCTCACCAGGAAACTTTGCTGCTCCAGATTAATTAATTTAGACTAATTTTTTTTTAGCTATGACTACAACCTAATTGGTAAGCGAGGCCATATCTAAAGTACAATCATTGATACATCAGAAAAGACTGAAAGTATTCCTGGCTGACTCAAATCCCATGCACTTCAGTAAAACAAGATCTCATTTTTCAATATGTAGGAAAAATCCCACATCGTACTTGGAGCTTACTGTATTACAATCTTGACGCTTACTCCAAGATTGGAGGGTGCTTAGCAGTCTAAAAATATGATCCAAAATACTTACATTTTTTTTCAACCTGTATTGGAAATTACCTTCCCTTCTTTTAAATTAACAACTATCCTGCTGGTAAAGTAAATTAATAGATTATTTTTTCTGCAATGCTAAAGTCACATTCTCAGGTGGTAACACCTAACACCTATCTTTTTTTTTTTCTTTCACTGTGCTATTTTTTAACTTGTGTGAGATTTTTCCTGAATTTCATTTGAACTAAAATTCCAGTCATCTTCAGTGAAGAAACAAAGATGAAAGTATAGCTATGTAAACAAGCTTTCAGTATGGTGTAGGTGTGCCTGTGAGCCTGTTGGTTATGTGGTGTCACCTTATTTTAAAGGAAGTTTTCTCTGTTGTAGATACACGCTCTTCATTAGAGAATTTTGCACATAGCAGTAATGAGGATACAAGGAAAACTGCTGTCTTTTGCTGGCCACAGGTTCACAGGCTGTATTAATAGATAGGATTAGTGAAGAAGGATAGGTCAGAAGGCTGCAAAGCTCCTGTCCATCGAGATTTCCTTCTTTAGATCATTAGTCTTATTGAGAGCTCCCTTGAATACAGCAAGCAGAAACTGAGGAAAAGGCTGGAACCATTTTATTCACCAGGACATTCTGGAGAAGGGTGATTTCTGGGTCAGAAGCTCCATTGAAAATGTCTGTCCAGTTTTCTGCACAGGCACCCTGGAGGAACAACAACAACAGTTTTCTGACCAGAGAGGCAGCTGTAACAGAGCAAGGAGAGACTATCATAGGTTTCTACCTGTTGGCTTTAGGTAGGTATTTGGCTTGGATGTGTAAGGAAACTCTTAAATAGATGTTGTTATCAACTTCAAAGTGATTCATTTGGGTTTTATACCCTAATGGAACAGGATGGTAGAAAATAAAACTTTTTTTTTCAGCAATTGCAAGATCAGAGAGATACAGCTTGCTTTCAAAAAAAAATATTTATAATCAATACAGAAATCTTGAGGAAAAATTAATAGCCAAGCCTGTAAATTTTCAACTAATGTTCATTAAGCTTAATATGTGGGAAGATAAAAGAGGTACTTTATCAGAAGTATAGGATAATTCTGTGTCTTCTTGTGTTTTAGTAGCACTGAATAAATGTTCCCCGATTTTAAGAGTTTGGCTGTTGACAGTCAGTTGGCATCCTACCATTATCTTCTGGAGAAACACAAAATATATTTTTAACTTTAATTTATTGTATTTTTCTTGCTTTAAGTGCTGAATGCATATAGAAATTGAATTCTTCAAATAGGAGCTAAGAAAGGTCCAGTACTGGAACTTTATCCTGTGTTAGCAGTCACAATACCAAGAGTTTATTTTAGTTCTGCTGGAAGGTAGCTATTTTAGGCGTCTAACAGGGATTTGAAAATGGCACTCAGTATAAATGCATTCTGATATCACTGTAATTTTTGTTTTGTTTGCTTAAATATTTATTTTGGGCAAGACTTATTGCCTCACACAAGGAAAATCTACGAAATTTCAAAGAAGGCAAGCATGCTAGGTTAAAAAATTCAACCATAGAATCTCACAGAAAAATAGAAGAAAATTTAGCTTTTAATAAATCTAAAAAGCATGTAAAAAATGTTTGTTTTTAAATGATTGGCCTAACAGATTTTTTTATTCTAAACTTATTACATATTTCAATTGACTTATTAGCCCTCTCTTTACAACTGACGAAGGCCTGTGGAAGTTAAAATGTTAAATGCTATGTATTTTAATATATTTGCATGAGACTTTCTTATTTTTATCTATTGGAACTAGGGAAAGCTGTGCTTAGAGCAAAAGCAGAGATTCTAGTAGAAATATATATGACTTCTATCTTAGGAGAGTGGTTGTAAGGTAAATCAGATTTATCCAATTTATCCCCACTCTGTTCGGATCTGTGTACCCCCTGGTGAATGCCTGGGAAATGTCTGCACCATCAGCTAAAGAATTAAGCAACTGCACTTTAAGACTAGAAAGAACATCTTAGGTCAGCAAGGCCAGTCCCCTACTGAGACAATGTATAATCTCATTTACATTGCTGCCTCATATAACTGGGTAGGGTTTTTTTTTTTGGTGTTGTTATCACTCTTCCAATTGAAAGCATGTTTCTGATTTTGTTTCTCAGTTGGATAGGAGCCTTCAGCTGTTTTTAGCTGAGATGATCACAACTTTATACAATTTTAGGTCATTCCTTTTAATTGAATTTTTTTCACCTGCAAATGACATCCTATGGCCAATCTATGTTCCTGAAGGAACAATCATACCTTGAAGTCAACCTCTGTATTCCTATATTAAACAACTGAGGGAATTTTATTTTGTTGGTTAGTTGATTGGGGGCCAGGGGGTAATTATATTTATCTCCTCTCATCTTGGCAGTCTTATAGCCAGGACTGAATACAGCATCTGAGCAAGGTCTTGCCATTACTATTCACATTCATATTTACACTCTGTCAGCTCTACTGATCCCTCCCAGTATTGCCTCTGCATCTCAGTGGTAGTTCAAAATTCTTGCCTCAATCATCCAGCAGAGATGTTCTCCTTTGCTGCTTCCTGGTAGTGATCTATTATGTTCTAGCAATTATCTAGGTGCCTGAGCTTTTAGGCTATTGGGGTTTGATTTCTTCAGATCCTTCAGCCAAGCTTACAAGTGCTTTGCATGTCATAGCTGCTGTTCTTGAAACTTACCTCAAGATTCAAAATTCAAGTTTCTTTTCTTGCCAAGTATGTACAACCAACAGTAGCATGACTCTAAATGTAGTGTAGATCTGGTTAAAATTGATGGATGTACCTTTTGGAAATTATAACTTTTGAAAAAATACATTAGTCATACATAAATCAGGAAAGTCCTAATTTCTTTTCTCCTCCAAGGCCTACTGTCACACTTGTTCAAGCACCAGCCACAGCAATTTATAATTATTAGTTTCATATACACCATTAACTCATTCTATTCAGGGAACTGTGATGTGGCAGAACAAGTTCTGTTATACAGACACCCTCTTGCCCTTCTGTGAGCAGGAAAAAAGGCCAATCCATGCACTAGCTTTAGGGGTCTGGCAAGACAATCTACATTGGCAGGAGTCCATGGATAGCTCCTTACACAAAGCCCCAAAGATGTTCTTATTTGATACTCCTGGGTTTTTGATGCCTTGTAAAATGGCTTCAGTGATTACACTTCTGTAGTTACTAAATATGTTCTTCTCTTTTGAATCTAAGTATGAAAGTGAAGCTTCTTGCAAATTCTGATGCACTTTTCCAAAACCAAGGAGATGTATGTGATTTGTATTAGCGTTTATCCAGAAGATGAGGTTCCTCTGAATCTCCTCACCTTTGCAGCATAAAGTTGTAAAAACCTAACTATATTTGGTCAGCTCCTCCCAGAGTCACACGTCTTGACAGAGGACATGAATATCCAAGAACCATGAACACCTTTTGATGAGATAAGGCTTTTGTGTGTCCCCTTCTGGAAATTCTCCCAGGTCACAGGTAGCACAGCTCTCATTTGTGGCAGACAGGACCCTGATGTATGTGTTGTATGTGGTACAGCAGCCAGGCAGTTTCAGATCCAGATGAGGCATCCTCAGCACTCTGCCTGGAAGCCTGAGCCCAGCAGTGTCACATGCTGACATACAAGAAAACCAGCAGGAAGCACATGGTGCATCTTGCAAATGCTGATAGACCTTGAGATCGTTGCACTGCTTCTTGCCACCCAAGCCACTGTTCCATTGTTCTCCTTGCTAATTCTTTGGCCAGGGGACAAGCAAAGTCGGGGGAAGGTGCAATGCCCATCCAACAGCAGAGATCCATTTTTAGAGGGACTCTCTGCAACTGATGGCAACCACTGTGTTACCCTGCGCTAGGTCACCTGTGTCAGCATCCTCTTTCTGAAGGCAGCACTCTGCTCCCATCCTTCCCTTCAATGAGCTCAGAACTGTCTCTAACAGACAGGTGAAAGCTTGTCCTGCTGCTGGAATTACATCTGACCCCTTTTTGCCTTCACTCTAAGTGGTGTTGTACTGTGGAAAGTCCCTGTACAGTTCAAATTATGAGGTGCAATTTAAAAGCACTACCCACTACTGCTGGTTGCTAGACATGGGGGAAAATATAAAGCATTTTTTGGTTCATAATTATTAACTGAAATCCTTAAGTTGGGGTTTTTTCCTGCATTTATACACAACTTGTTCTCTGTTTGTTTCCCCTAGTTTCACATTTACCTGGGCCTGTTAGAGTAAATACGAGGCTCAAAAGGAAATTTTAAGTCAAGAGGAGAGAGTATTTATTAGAGAACAAATTCTGATTTTTTTGTGAGTGCTTCCATCAGAAAAGCATGCTGAGTGCATTACCAATCCCATCAGAACAGACCACAAGATGCAAACATGCCTTTAAAAGGCACACATTTCCGGATGGTAATAGTAAACTGTTATTTGATGAGTGACAGAATGAGTGTTATTTTGAGATTTTGCTTGACAGATAAATCTGAGAAGGTGGGAAAGGAAACAATCTATTCACAGAACATTCATCCCAAAATGATTGCATTCATTGAACAAATAATCTGTCCATGCTTTGTCAAATCTCAAACAAGATGACTCCTTCCTTGCCAGAGTTGGCAATGTGCCCTGGACAGGATATTGTG
Organism: Bombycilla garrulus; assembly: GCA_013400315.1. NCBI lineage: Eukaryota > Metazoa > Chordata > Aves > Passeriformes > Bombycillidae > Bombycilla > Bombycilla garrulus. The sequence goes on from VXBU01008805.1 coordinate 447,110, forward strand.
TGTGTATAATTGGCAGCAAAGACTGAAAACAGAGTAGGGTCGCTTCACAGTTGCAATAGTTAATGACAGTTTGCAAATTCTCTGGATTTTATCACTGTTTTAATTAAAGTTTTCTGGCTGGAAAATCTTTTGCAGCAAGCCTCTTCTGATAGGCATTTATGCTTGTGTATGCGTAGTTGCATAAGTAACTGATTTCATTCATGCCTGCTCTGCATTAAGATGCTCAATCCAGTTTCTGTCCTAGAGAAAGGTTATTTGCTGAGGAAATAGCTTAGTTAGTTTTGTGACACTGAGCCTCACCTTTTGCTCTCAATTCTTGAATTCTTCCGCTTAAGGCTTCACATATATTTTGAAGTGTGAATGGCTGAATTGTAGCACCCATTTTTCTATTTCAGTCTTGCCAGGTTTTACAAGTAAAGGCCATGCCACAATGTCTAATAAGAACAAGTCTAAGTAGAAAGCATAATAACCTATTTTGGCTGGGCACAGGTGGACTAATCTATTGGAAATGTGGATGACCAGCTCAAAGCTATCAAGTCACTTTTGCCAAATTTAGTTCTTCAGAAACGATGTTAACAATGAAACTGCATGCAGCCTCAGGTGCTTATTGTTGTTCAAAGACCATCTCAGGTACATGAGAGAAAAAATAGGGCATATCTGAATGCACAGGCTTGAGGCATTTAATAGAAATATTTGTAAAATTATAGTGTAGTTTTTTGATATTCTTAGAGTTTAATGATCTCAGTGTTCTCAGTTGCTTTCAGCAGAAAGATTTTTCAGCCTCCTTAGTCACTCTTTCTGGCTACTTTTCTCATGCTTTGCCTGCATGGGCTGGTGAGCATCACACTGCACAGGAGTTTGTGAATAGCTAAAGGGTTGCCAAGCAAGCTGACTTTGACCAGCTTGGCAGCTCTTCTGTACCTCCCCCAGAAGTCATGGATAACAGCACCAGACTTCCTTGCTGAGTGCTTTTGGCACCTGTGGATTAAAATACTCTCTTAGGGAGTGTTATTCTAGGTAAAGGATTACTACTGAATTATATAGGGGTGATACGACCTTTTTAATACTGCTGTCCCTCCTATTCCTCCTACCTCACACTGTTTGCAAAACTACTTCAGTATTTTCATATTATCTGTGTATTTTACCACATCAGAAGATACAGCATGTCTCTAATGAACAACTTACAAGCAGCAACTGTGCCTGTGGGAAAGATGTGGTGATTCCTCTCTGAACCTTATGCGGGGTGGCAGTGCTCAGTTTCTAATTAGCTGCTACTTTTTTTCTCTCTCACCGTATTTTGACCTCAGATGAAATCTGTCTGTTTTCACCAGGATTACCTTAGTATGCTGGGTTTGGATTTTGGGGTTGGTTTGGGTTTTTATCTGCATAATCTTACAAGTGAATGTTAGTGACAGCTTGCAAAAGATGGAACAAGTTCCCTCAGTTGTTTCTTTTCTAATCTTCTGTTTTACTGAGATGACACCTGGTAATATGGAGGCACTTTGAAGTTCAGAGTTTTTTTCTGGGCTCTTGGATCTACCTTGGATGTCCCCTGAGGCACACACCACCTGCAATGCAGTTGAGATCTCTGCCCTCACTGAGAGTGTCAGAGCACTGAGGCACACACCACCTGCAATGCAGTTGAGATCTCTGCCCTCACTGAGAGTGTCAGAGCTGTTGCTGTGCTTGCCTTGAATTTTCAAACTTCTGTTATGCTGTCAGGGCTTGGTTTGAGGCATTCTTTTGGTTGGGGTGATTTTCTGTTTCAGGGTGGTCTGTTTGGGGTTTTTTAAGACAGTCAGTCAATACAGGTAGCAAACCAGGCTAGCACTTGTATCTGATGGCAGACAGATCCAGTGTCCCATAGTCACTGCTCTAGTTGACGGCAGACAGATCCAGTGTCCCATAGTCACTGCTCTAGTTGACAGCACCTTTATGTGATTTTGTTACTGCCAGGTTTACTAAGAATTGATTTTCTTCCATTTCTTTTTATCTATTTTTTTTTTTTTAATCTGAATTAATATGGTCTACTCCCCAGACAGACCATTTTAGGGACTGGCTATGCCAATGCAGATTCTCCCCTGTGCCTACCTGCAGAAATCATACTCACTCTGTAACCTTATCTCCTTCAATACTTCCCTCATCTCCAACCTCAGTTAAATGTAGTTCCCAAAAACTATCACAAGTACTGTGTCTCTCTCACTGCTCATTGCTCTGAAATGTGCAGTGTTGTTTGATGTGATGTTTTAATTAATTTCTTCCTTAAGACACTTTAACTGCAAATTCCCTTACACTCCAGGCTAGGGGGAATTTGCTCTGTATGTTCCCAGGAAGGGCAGGTGTCTGACACTGTGAGAGTAGCCCTCCTAACCATTACACTGCCCTGGCAAAATTTAGCTATTTACAAAGGAGGCGCCATTTTATTTTGTCTGCCATTTTAGCACTATGTCTCCATATGAACAAGGAAAAATATTTCATGCCTACTACCTTGATAACTTATCTTGCAGAGGGTAAAACCAACATAAACAACACAACTCCCATATTTGCATTGCAGGCTATCCTCATTTATTCCCCAAGCTTTCCTCCCCCAGTGCCCTGCTCTGCCTATTTATAACACCTAGACTCAAACAAAAGTCAGAAAATCCCTGAGTTAAAGTGCATGCAGTTGTTCAAAACAAGACTTGATTAAGAAACATTGTCACCTAGTGGCCAAAACAAGATATATTTATTATTGCTGATCTGGTATCAAGGTATATATATAGAATGTATGTGTACATACATTGCACCAGTATCATTGCACCAGTGAGTATTTCTGGTCAATACGGTATGTTGACATTTCAGCTCTTCCCAGTTCAAATGCTCTTCAGTAAACCATGTGCATTTACTAAACAAGGCAGAGCAGCAGCAGCTGGACAATGCTGCAAAGAGAAACTATTAAAAGTAAATTGCCCCACAGAAGAAGCAGTTCATAGAGCTACACAGAGGCTGTCCCATCAACCACCTCCCTCCCACTCAAAAGTACCCAGAGCACCTCACTGGGAGGTATTTGCCCAATCTCTTTCTTTACAGAACAAGTGCCTTGCTCTTTGGCATTTCAGCTCCTGAGACTCCCATGTGGCCTGGAGATTGAGAGGTGATTTCCTTCCCTCCCTTCCTAACCACAGAAGCCTGGCAGCGAAGTGTTGGATTCTTGATATTGAAGTGGTGCTTTGTGAAGGAAGGCAGCTGCCCTCTTGCTACAACATTAAACCTATCAGCCATCTTTCATTGCACAGACGCCTTTGAATATCCAGAGGTGCCATGCGGTGCCATCATGTCATATCCCTCTTTATTGTATTTGTTCATCTCTTGCTGGGTCAATATACAGCAGTCTTACTCTGGGGTATCTACTGCTTGTGCCTGGGCAGAGGGCTGTGCGTCAGCTCTCTTCTCTCTCACCAGGTAATATTATAACCTGGCATAAGCCACCAGGTGTTGCATTCTTTATCCTGTTGTAGGCAGCAGACACTCAAAAGAGGTTGTGTCTTGCTCTAGCTTGTCAAGGTGAAGTGAGGCCACCAATGTCACAAGTGGCAGAGCTGGTTTATGGGATAGACGCGTGAGCCAGCAGGGAGCCAGCCCTCCTCCACCCCCTAAACTGGCTAAGCTACATTTTCAACACTGAACCTGACAGTTATCAATTATTTTCTGTTAAAAGTCATTCATCTTTACAAATCTATGTAATTTCAAAAAGTGGGATGCAAGCCACCAGGGTCTTGCACTGATGGGCAGAGCAATAGCTGTGGACATTTGGAAACTCTAGGTCTCTCCAGCAGAGTAAGTATCTGACTTTCACCAGCTTTACAGTTATCTCCCTTGTGTTTTGCTCACATAGTTAGACATGTACAAGTCAGGCGTCTCTGTTCTTGAAGAGTTAAGAGAGAATGCAACTTTCTGTAAAATTAAATAAAGGAGACTTTGAAGTTCTATTCCAGACATTCTCTTCATATGGATTATCGTGTGCATTACTGAAAAATATTCCCATCTGGGACAGACTTTGCTGCAAGGAGATCATAGTTTGTTCTAAGAGAAGAAACCTAGTTGTATTAGCTGCACTTTTCTAAGGAGGACTGATAAAGAGGCTCTCTGGCTATGTGCATGAACTTTCTGTGTCCATTATTGTGTATGAGGAACTTAAACAGCTGCAGATTTTGGCAAATTGTTTGTAGTCTCTGCTCCACTCTAATCTTTCTTCCTTCCTATTTTTCCCAGGTGTAACACTTAGGAGTTTCATCTATCCACTTAAGGAAAAAGACTTTAGGGACAAAATCCACTTTAGGCCCTGAAATGGTGCATCTTCAGTAGGTGTAGCAGCAGTTCTTTGTGTTTTTTCTGATTTATTGCTGCACAAACTTGCTCCTACTTTTGAAATGTACTCAGCTGCTCAAAAAGGTTTCATGCATAGTTTTCTAGTGGATAATCTGGTTTCAGATGCTTCTGATGGAACAAAAGGGAATTTTAGAAGATACGTCATGCATTTACACACTCAACAGCTTCTTTCTTTATTTGCTTTTTAATTTCATAGAATCATAGAATGGACTGAGTTGGAAGAGACCTTAATGATCATCAAGTTTCATGGATTTAATTATTTTTTTCCAGGTTGGTTGTCTTGGTTTGGAAACAGCATTGTGATTTTTGTGCTATATAAACAAAGACATCTTCTGCAGCCTACCGACTACCTCACATTTAACTTGGCAGTGTCAGATGCCAGTATCTCTGTGTTTGGTTATTCGCGGGGCATCATTGAAATCTTCAATGTCTTCAGAGATGATGGATTTATTATCACCTCAATATGGACTTGCCAGGTAAGACTGGATTACGCTTAATTAGACAAAAGTGCTGTAGCTATTTCTGTGGGTGTGCTGTATATAAATAACCAGACAGCAGCCAAAGAATAAAAGGAGATAGTCACTAACTTTTCAAAAGGACAATGTTCTTTTGTTACACCTATAAACTTATGCATTTGATCTGTGCTTTACCAATTTTCACTGGTTTTTTTTCATGTGTATTAGCAATAGTTCTTACTAGTTTGGGATTTTTTTACTTCATATCAGCTCACACTTCTGTTGGAAAATCAAGGCATAGGCTGTGGTTGTCTTCAGCTCACCTGAAGCCAACCTGGTTGTTGCTTTAAGCCAAGTGTTAAAGTGCCACTGTCAACTCCTGCTTGACAAGGTGCGTGGAGCAATGCCTCCATGCAGCATTTGGGCATAGCCATATATTTTAGCATGCAACTTTTTGCACTAACTCAGTTGTAACTCTTCAATCAAATTTCTTAATTCTTGGCTGATTCATTGCCTGTTGTAGAATGAGTGACTTAACTTTATGGCACAGTCATCCCTGATCTTGGAGGCAGCTTTTTGTTGGAGTACTCAGAAGAAGTTATTATTGTTAATTCTGAAACATACCTGTGTGGATAGAATATAAATGCGCCCCATGGACAGATAGGCGCAAAGCTGACTCCCTGGTGCTTTCGGCAACATCTGTGAGAAAGATTATACTCTGTTTCATCAGGGAATCAAACATCTGAAAATGACAGGATAGCCTACGGCAAGATGTAAGAAAGATCATGATGAAGGAAAAGGGAGAGAGAAATAATCTTCTTTTCTTGGAGGTTTGGTTTTTTTGGGGTTTTTATAAGGAGGAAGTTGAGCTATTGTGCAACATAGATGAAAGAAAATTTACAGGTCATGTCCCCTCCATTTCAATAAAAAGATTCAGTTTATGCAGAGAGAAAGATTTCCTGTAGGAGACTGATTAATCTAGGAGCTGTGGCTTGATATAAAAAATTCATATTTCATTGTTTAAAATGTATCTCTGTAGTCATTTGGCAGAAAATGATTTATCAAAATTAAGCTAATTATTTCCTCAGCAAAATCACATTTTTTCTCTAATGAGAGCACCTACAGTTGCAATAAAAGGACTGTTAAGCAGAAACTCTGAATTTTTTTCATTAATGGAAAACTTTGAAGTCATCAGATAAATAAACACATACCTGAAAACTTTAAAATTCACACCCGTACTCAGAATTAAAGAGATGCATATTTTCCCCCTCTTTTCAAGGAAGGTTGGAGCTATGACTGAGAAAGGAAAGGTAAAATCTGCATTTCCAGGTTCAGTTCCAGCTTTGTTGCAGATTTCCTGTGTAAGACAGGGTAAGCCATTCAGTGTGAAATCCTGACCCCAGGTCAGCGGTGTAACTTAATGCTTACAGCTCACAAGGTTGAAAGAGGTAACACTGACTGACCTTTCTGCATCCCTACTCGAAGCTCTTTCAGAGCCCTGTCTGTACTGTGGCTCCTTTTTGGGGGCTGTAAAAAAACAGCACACAGAGGAATTGGCAACGCATGTCACACTGTGTCTGTGCATCTTGGTTTGCATAGGAACTTCTGTCAAGCCTTACAGATTTCTTTCATGATGCTTCTGCCTGGGAATCCCTCTTTGGCTGACTTGGAGCTATTAAGTCATGTTATGATGATTTGACTTTTTTTTAAGATTTAAAAATATTGAGATAGAGGAGTGCTTGAACTATGTGAGATGGATGTGTGCTTAATCTTGCTGTACTTGAACTGCCTTTTCAAGGGGAGAAGTGGTCCATAGCATTTTTAGGGTACCCAGATAGCCTGTTGGTCAGAGTGTGTTAAGGAATTGGGTTTGGATCTTTTTGTTTTAAACAGTATTCATTTGTAAAGTTTGGATATCAATCAAAGTTTTCAGGTATTGGGATCCAAAGATTTTGTGCAGGACACTAACAATCCATTGGCTTTTCTTAACACTATGATTTGAAAAAGATTAAAGTTTCTGCTTTGGCAGCCCTCTGTAGGCTCTAGAGGGAAACACAACCATTCCAAATATGAATTTGTACTGTTATTAATGCTAATTAAAAATTAATGGTAATCTGGAAAAGTCAATTTGTACTTTGAATTAAGTTTGGATTTGTTGCAGTTTGAGTGGTCAAGTTGGTTACGGCTTGTTGAGAGAATATCTTGTAGGATTCCTGTTTCCATCAAGATTTTTTTCTATGTTGGGGAACCTCAAAAATATGTTTTAACCCTGACATCCGTCTTCTTCACTAATAAACTTGACAAAACAGAAGCCAGTGATGAAAAAGTAGGTTATGGAAATAGAGTGGCTGGATTTTTAGCAAGAATATTGTGCAGAAATAGCAGAAAGCTTCTGTGCATAAAAAAGGATGTGAAAATTTCCGCTTGTGTGTGGACAGACGGCACAAAGGTCATTCTAGAAGTGTTTGATGTTGAACAGCAATAGTGTTTTGATTGCTGCAGTCTGAATTTGTAACCTTACTAGAAGGGGTCTCACAGGTAGAGTATGGGGCATGAGGACCTTTGTGCCATGAAGGTAAAGCCCATGCTTTTTGTCACGACCTGCTGAAGTCAGTCTCTCTGGCTCTCCTCATGCACTCAGGCTTCTCTGCAAGTAGCTGGGGTGGCACTTTGCATGCATGAGCATGGCTCTTTCCTTAGCATGGCCCCTTACTTGGTTTGTTTTGCTGAGTCCAGAGGACAGCCTTACTTGGCTCTCTGTCAGTGTCTGGTTCATTAAACATTTGTTCCTATTGATCAGTCAGTTTCTGCTGTCAGGTATGCTTAGGGAAATTTTATTTTCCCAAGCTAACCTGTCATTTCTGTTTATGAAGAAATTTCATGAGCTCACCTCACTTAATCCACCTAACTATTTTGTTTTCCTCTGATTCGGGTCTCCTTCTGTGCCCTCAGGTAACATTTTTCAGCATTAAAGTTCACCATCCTTGGCTGCCCTGGTTGAAGGGAGTGGGGGGAAAGACAAACAAAGAGTACTTCTCTCAAAACAGCCTAGTCTTTGAAAACTCTCTGTAACAAAAGATGTATCTTCAGCTAAAAGGACTATCTCACTGAATACCTGCTGAAAGGGACAGAGAGGAGTTCTCCTGTTCTCCTCCTCTGTGTGGAAAAAGTAACACTTTTCTTTCCCATGCCAAACATTTTTTTTTGAGTCTGACAGGGCTCTTCTCTCAGGAATGAGATTACATGGTACGTCTGTATCCAAATGCTGCCTTTGCTGAATGCTCTGTACAAATAGTTTTCCAATGGTAGCTTTTAGAATCTACTTTACTTTCATACCTCTTCCACTGTTTCATTCCTGAAATGGACAGAGGAAGGACAGTCACATCCATTTTGGCTGGCACATCCATTTTTTAGCCTCGCCCAATATGATCAGCAAGTAAACTGGTTCATAGGGTAAATTTCAGGTCAGGGAATGTAACCCAGTGACCAAGAGCCATCTGTTCCCCCATAGACTGTATTCCTAGTGAAAAGTTATTTCAGAATATATTTTTGTCCTTCACATATATTTTTTTTTATTTGTATGTTCTGCTGAACCAGAAGTTGCACTGAAACCTGCAAATAACATTCTGGGGACGCAGCTGAGTTGTGGAACAGATAGTACTGGGAAGTTGAAGGATGATGTAGATATTTTGGCTTTGGTAGGCCAGAAACCATGGAAACTGCAAACAGAAATCTGAAGGAGGAAGGAAAAGGAATATTTTGCTTTGTTTTAAGGTAGTCTGCACCTGCAAGATTGTAGTTAAGCAATATTGCTAAGAAAGATGAATAATGTGGTTATTGCTTGGCAGTGGAAATTTTATTCAAAGCTGTGAGACTATATAGACTGAGCTATGTAATCAATAAAGTGACTTCGGCTTCTTGCTTGCAATAAGAGGAGTCCCGTCCCTCTATCACTGACATAACATTGTGTGCAAATGTTCCTACACATAGGAAGTAGAGAAATACTCCTTCTCAATAGGCAAATATAGCTTCTTCTGAACTTTATTTATCAAATGACAAAATTTTTCTTAGGCTTTTTTTTTAGTCATGTAGCAAATACAACAAAAGTTGCAGACTTTAGGAGGCCTCTAAATACAGGGAAAGGATTAAAACCTGTCTGAACGTCATAGGTACATTGCAGTCATGTCTGAAAACAAGAATGGACTATGGAGTACCTTAGAATTTGAAATCCTTCATAATCCTGGTACTTAAGTTTAAATTTGTTTCCGGTAGTTCATTTTTCTACTTTTTAAAAAATTATTTTGGATAACGCAGTTTGGTTATTTAAACATTACTTTTTTTAAACACTTAAAGGTTTTACTATGAGGATCAAGAAAACTGACTGTTCTTACCATGTGCACACTCTGTTGGTATAGACTTTTTTTAAAAAAACATTTCTTATTTCTGACTGTTTCTTATGTGTAAGATGTATTTGGACTGTGCAACTCAGAGTACAGGGTGGATATCTCCAGGTCACAGTACCATCAAGGACATACCCCCTGTCCCTGACGTGCTGACTGACGCTGTTACCACAGATGCACTCACCTCACTAGGTATTTCCAGTCCATCTGGCCAGCCAGATGGTGCCAGAGCATCCCCAGCAGATCTGCATCTGCACGGAAACAGCCTCTGGGGCAGCCATTTTTATAAAAAGTTCCACTTTGAGGTATTAATGAGCACCAGAGTAGTTTGTGTGACAGGATCCAGCCCCCATTGACTCTGTCCCTGCAGCCTGCCCTCACCATCACAAGGGCCAGCCTTCAAGTACCTGCCTTCAGCCTCACAAAGCTGCTCCATGTTGTGCAGAATAATAAAGACACTGAGGGGAGCAGAAGAGAGAGAAATTACTGTTTCATCCTGTGGCTGGGTTTACTACAAAGCGGGGAGGAAATCTGGTTTTGAATCCTGCAGTGCTTCCATGCTTCACACAGCGCTTCTTTATTCCTGTCTGGCATACCCTGGACAGAAGCACATGGCAATGTGGTGGTCAGCAGTAAGCCCCACAACAGCAAGTGCTGTTCTACTCTGTTAGCCCTAACATACTCATGCAGTTTGCCTGACAGCACCAGTTTGGTGGAGTATGTGCATCCCAGAGGGGCACGGTGTGGCCAGGAAGTCAAAGATTATCTGGAAGCACCAGATTTAGTGTGTATGCATTGAGGAGTAAGTGGTCCACAATGTCTGGGATTTCTTACACTTTAGCAGATTTTCCATATTTTGGTGCAGCTGATCAAGTTGCCATCTGAAATCCCAGATAAATAGGGATGTCTAAGAAAAGTTAAATTAGATGTTTTATCAATGCCGCTGTTGGACAAGGAGGGCTCCCTTCCCTCCAATGGATGTCTGACACTAATATAGGGAGTCTCTTTTAGCCTCTAGCCCAGTATTTTTTTGCTTTAGGAATAGCTGGGCACCCCATTATGGTGAATAGTCTTGGATCTGTGTTCCAAGGCAGGGAATGTGTGTCTGAGCACCTTTAACTGGAGAAAAGTGAATCCAACTCTCCCACATAGTGCATGGGAATAAATGGGTCAGCAATCCCTCTGCTTTTTACAGTGACACTACTTAATTTTTGAAATGTCTTGTACAGTTAAGGGAAGGAAATGGCTGTGAATACCAAAGAATCACAGCCTTTTGTGCTGAGAGGGTGAGACATGTCCATCTCCTTGTTCTGTTGGCTACCTTAGGAGCCTCATTTGCTCACCAGCTTTGCCACCTCCAGTCTGGAAGCAGAGCTCAGAGCCACAGCCCTCCTCTCACCAGGCAAGTGACTAAAGCCTGCAAAGCTGAGCACACTGGCCCTTGCCCCTTTTTGGAGACTCAGCTTGCAGCTACTGCCTCTTGCTAGCACCTAAAAAACTCCAGTATTTTGGGTGTTATTAAATATCTAGGGCTCTATAATGATATTTCTGAGAAGGAATAATGTCCACCTTTTGTAGAAGTTAGAACTGAATATCTGAAACACCAAAACCAAAATTGCAATGGTAGGAAATGCTGAGAAAAGTATGATGAAAACACATGGGCTCTTCTCAGAAGTTTTGAGGGCAAGGCTTTTAATCTAGAAATCTTTTGTATTTTATTAATAGCATTTGCTTTTCCAGAACATGCATTTCTCTCTTTTCCTATACACAGGTTGTAAAACACTGCTGAATCTTGTCTGAGGTGGAAACAGAGGATTACTTTCCTCTTTTAACAAAATTATCTGTAAATTGTCTGATAAATAAAAAACCCTAAAGGCATTTATGGTCTTATAAATAGAGTAAATTTGGAACTCATTGATTTCTGTCCATTTAATATAACTCATAAAACCAACCAATTGTTTATCTATCTAGGCTATTGACTCTTGACTTGGTTAGTGATTTTATGTGTTTTATAATAGCAAGAAAGGGTTTACACATTACTTTATGTGGAGCAGTACTCCCTCACATTCTGGGCAGATGAGAGACCAATGGTAGCTCCACAGTCCATTTGAAGTCCAGTAATAAAAGCAATGTCAGACTTGTTCCAGCTTAACCACCCATTCACATTTCTCCATCATCCATCCATTTTTTTCCCTTCACTTTTTCTGAAAAAATTACATCTCAATTATGAGTGCTGGAATGTATCCTCATTCTTGTTTCCTTACCTGAGATTTGGATACTGAAATATAAAGTTGCAGAGGTACTAGTCTTCCCTATTTCTTTATTTCTGGGCTGACTTCATATAATCTAAAAGTGTACACATTGCAGTCAAAGAGGTAAAGGCAGCTCATGTAGATATCTGTGAGCTGAATTTTAATGAGAAAAATTCTTCATCTGCAGGGAAGGGGGGGAAAGACTCCCTTTGCACAAACAGAATCATTAGCAACATAGACGATCATTTCAGTGTAACTAATGTGACTTCAGGGAAGTTCCGCCAGTTTTCATTAGTCATGAATTCTCCTTCATTTTCCTCTAAATTATTATTTCTGCAGTCAATTGCGACTAATTAGATAAGTTATATATTTGGGAGTGAAAAATAATGAATGCCCAAACTATCTGTTTCCTTGTTTAACAAGTCTAGCGTAGCCCCTGCTGTGACACCCAGGCACTGTGTCAAACCACACACTGCTGCCTGGATTGGGCATTCGTTGCCTGAGAGTGGTCCTACAGAACCAGGAATTTACAAAGCCTAAGCTCTGATTTCTGTACTTGCTTTTCCTCCCAGAGGGCTTTAAAATACCCTTTTCTTATTTCTCTATGTGGAAAATAGTAGCCTTCCACATCCTTCTGTGCTGATGTCTAAGATATTAAATGTTTTCTTTCAAAAAATGCTGTCTATCACTCATTCATCATTCAAGATCTTCTCACCAAAGGGCTGAACAAATCATATTCTTCTGACTCCTCTCTGTGTGCCACATCCTCTCACTGGCATTTAACCAATATTTCATCTGAAATTAAAATATCACTCTGATAAAATTTGTAAATACCTTACATAGTTCTATCCAACCTTTACTCATCTTCTCTAGCACAAAAATATATTCCATTAAGTGAGTACACTGATGTGCTTAGGAAGTAAATCAGGTCCTGACCTAGATCTTGTGCTGAGTGACAAGATAACTGCTGCTTGCAATGGGCTGGACATGACATGACATGACATCCAGAACTTATACACCACTGTCCCTGCACAAAGGGATGACGTTGGATCTGGTGGGCTTCCAGATCACTCTTAAAGACCAAAAATAAACCATATCTTTTATACTTCCTTCTATGCTCTCCCTGGTCTACTAGGACTCCTTGGAAATGCTTGTGACTCTCCTGTTATTTTGTTACATGATCCATAGGAGACAAGAGTACTGACTTAAGAGGCGATCTGCTGCTGGCCATGCAGCTTTTTCAGATTTTCAGGAAAATAACATATTCCTGTCTTGGCCACTTAAGGCCAAGCTGGTACTCTTACTAACATGCCCTGCCTTTTGCCTAGGAGCTTCATGAGCAGAAGAACAAGTTCAATTGTAGGCATTCAGCCAGCAGTCAGAGATGCCCTTGTATAAACCTGAGGGTGGCTATGTAAGCAGATTCCTTCTTGTTGGGAAGCAGCACAGAGGATTGTACTTTGGAGAATGTGGACAGTCACTTGTAGACTCTGGGCTCCTGGCAAAGTTCCAGTAGGACCTCTGATTCCCTTGAGGTGTGTAAACCTCAAGAAATATTTAACATGATGTCCTGAAATGGAAAAGAAAATACTTTGAAAACAAAAGCATGATTTTAATCTGGCGCTCATGGATCTCAATTATCTACAGGCCACAAAACCAAGCCTTGCCTTCTATGGTAATGTAAAAATGAGACAGGTGACTCTTCGCTTCCTTTATCTGTATTTATTTGTTTGTATTAATGGTGATGCTAACAATAAACAAGTAGACTCTGAATTAACATCACTAAAATGGAGAGGAGTTTTGGCTCAAGCCCACTGAAAAGAATTTTACAGTATAGCGCAGATGTTCCCAAAGGGCAATACTAGATTTTCCCATCTAGTGCTTCTTAATTTCCCTCTACACTAATTCACAGAAAGACAATGGCAATTCAGTATTTAACCTGAAGATGGGAATCTTTCCATTGTGTCTGGATCATCTGGTGGTATGAATTACATGCTCCCTGTTTATTCTTCGTGGGGGACCATGAGAGGCATAAAACCTGCTGTGATTTCACAGCATCTACCCAGAGCTAGAAAGCAGGGGTTCCCAAGCATTTAGAAATGGAGTATTTGAAGTAAGATTATTCTCTGATGAGGCTGTGTAAGGAAATTCTGCAAGCAATTTCTATCTGTTCATTAAATGCCATGTCCTCAAGGGCAACCCTGCCAATGGTAGGGTTGTTGCATTCAGAGATGTGCTCCTTGATAGGGGCAGGTACAACTGGGAGTAGAAATTGTGGCCAGAGAGGCTACAACTACAGTAGCTAAAAGTCAGCCCAAAGGTCATACCTTGAACCTCAACTGATTAACTTGGTAGATTAAACTGGGTTCCCCAGGTTTACTAAAGCACAGACTTGACCAGCATATATTAATAGTGGCACTGAACATACATTAACCATATAATATAATTAGTATAATTACATATCTGGACACATAATAGTACAGTCTAAATACTGCATTCATATTTTTCTGTCTTTAGAATATATGCCACCCACAGAAAGATTTAATCACTTTGTGAGTGCAAAATATTGAATGTCTGATGCTCTCATTTAACTGTTTAAACTCTCTAATCTTGAAGAATATAAATTCTCATTGTTTACTTATACATGGAGTGGCATTTGTGTCAGAGGTCTTTAATAGCTTGGGTTAATGCCATCACCTCTAAGCATTGATTTAAGTGCATTTTCATTTCTTGATGTTGAATGAGGTTTATTGCCATTATTTGTTTACATTATGTTCTCAGAATAATCTGATCTGTATTTAAAAAAAATAGTAATCCTGAGAGAGCTTATTGTGGCAACTTTAAGTATATGCTGTGGACAAATAATCCCTGTTTGAAGTTTATGCTTTTCTTTACATACTCATTATCTCATTTTCAATAGAAGAGAAATACAAGACACTGTGGTTTTGGAGGGAAACAAATGGACTTTGGGAAATTGCAACAGATTTACCAGTTGGCCAGAGGAGGGAGTGAGGCAGCCTTTGTGTCTGGTGCCATCAATATTTTGGCCCAAAGTGAAATGTAATACCTATTTTGGCAATCTGCTTTTGTGAATTAAACTTTGATCAATCCAATAGTAAAAACAATGGGTTATATTTTTACTCTGCTTTAAATGAAGACAACCCTTATGAATCAGTAGGGATTCATAAGTGTTAAAGGTAGTCAAAGTGTGGCACACCCAAGCTCACAGCTAAAAATTTCATAGTGCACTGGGGATTCCTAACTCTCCCTGTGTTGAAGTAAATGACTTTGCATGTGGTAGGAGCTCTATGTATTGTGGGTTGTAAGTAGTGCTCCAAGAGCATTAGTGAGATTTAAAGTCGGGCACAAGTAAAAAGCAGAAAAAAAACCACAATTTTTTCTTCAGTTGTGTCTTAGCTTCCAGGCAGCATAAAGATAATGAGCACCTTCCATGCGTATCTATTATAGCCAAGGGAGTAATGCTGGTAGAGCACTGAGAGAAAAGCTTTTAAAATTGCTAATCTACTCCTGCTTCTTAATGGGTAAAAAGGAAAGCTGGTGTATTAAAATTACCATGCAATCAACTTTGTGTTTATGTCAGAATTCATTATTGCCTGTTAACACTGCTGCTATTTGATCATAATTAATAATAGGAAAGACAAAATTGCATTACACAAAAATGGAGGAAATATTTTGACTATGGAAGGAAAGAGCTGGCTGGGGGATAGAATAAAAGAAAAAACAGAACTGTGTAAGGGAAAGAGCATCAATATTCCAAAGTAATTAAATACTATTTTCTATTCTAGTATTTCCTTAGCTGTCATTCCATATATCTTTAAAGATGTGGAAAACTGAAATTATTACATATTTTTGCTACCTGCAGATGTTAATCTCTGTCTATAGAAATTGTGACTATGTTAAAGCAGTTTTTCTGTTGTTACCTACTTGGGTGCCTAGCAGTTGCCTACAGTCAGTGTTGTCTGTTCAAGAGCAGAAGAAGTAGCAGAGATCTTTCTTCCAAATCCAGTAGGTGTAAGCTTGAAGTAAGGTAGCTATATCTAGAGGAAGATCCCTTGTTTTCTTCTGAAGACATATGTCTAAGTGACAACAATATAAAAGTGTTGCAGCATTGACAAACTTGCTGGGAAATGGTTTGTGCATAGCAGGGCTCAAAAGCCACTTGTTGCCAATAAAAGTTTGGGACAGGAGTGGTCTGAGCATCATGCTTCCAAAGCAGCCTGTTGGATGGTCTCTCATGGTTAAATGTTCCAGATTCTGTGGTTCCTGTACTGGCTGTTCTGCAGCTTGAGAGCCACCATTTATCTCCTTTATTTGTTTCACCTGAGCCCTTGTCATCCCCAGAGCTCCCTCTGCTTCATGACATTTCCCACTGTTGCCTGTTCCCAAGCCACCAAGCCAGCATGGGGGCACTGACAGCTGTCCTGGAAGGCTGCTGACACTCAGCCACTTACAAACCATTTGGCCCTGGTAACGTCTCTGGTGGTAGCCCCTACACCTGCAGAAAATCTGATGAAATGCTAATTTGAAATAGTATGAAAACAGGATGTGGGGCTGACAATGGCTCAATCCTATGAACTATGTTGATTTAGATAAACCTGCATTTTTTTTTAGCAAGGCACCACTCCAAAGAAACCATTTAGGCTTTTCTTTCTTATGGTGACAGCTTCATCTTAAAGGCCAAAGGTGTATTTTTAGACCCACCTTCCTCCCTTGTAGGTGTGTTCAAAGGCTGTTTGAACCGAGCACTTGGTATGATTGTCTCTCTTTGGTCTGACATCAGGGAAGGAGGGAAGCAGAAAAATGGTCACATCTGCCAGTGATAAAACAAACAGATCTATTTCAGAAAATCTACCCTGCTTTTAACATACGCCTATGATAGACGGTGAGAAGCCTGTTCTGCTCTTGTAGTATTCAATCTCGTAGCTCTTTAGACTTAAATTCAAGGTGCTTATTTGCATCCTGTTGAAATACTGCTTCCTTTCTAATCTAATAACTAATGAAATTCCTTAAGATTATGGCCATTATGTTTTCTATATCTATGAAGCATTGCTAGAGCAAATGGAAAAGTGGCAGCTGTTTGCACCAGTAAGTCTAATGAAACCCAGAGCACATTTACATGTCCAGATATTTCACCAATATCTGTAGCGCACAGCAGGCCAAATTCAACCATGTGCAGCTTCTAGCAAGTAGCTGACACATCCAAGAAAGTCTGTTTTGAACATGGTAGCACTTATACACCAAGCATGAGCTGACTGTAATCGGAGCACAGGTGAGTGTAGGTTGTTGTAGAAGCAAGTCTTGCATGCATTTAAAATGAGATAGGTCTGTAAAAGTTGGCAATTACAAGTATTTAAAGTCAATATGAGGGCATTGGTAGTAAGAAAAAGCACCAGTGAAAGAAGTGATGAAGCAGTCCTTTTTCTAACCCTTCACCCAATTTAATGTATACAATCTGCCAGGGTCTTAGCTTTAAGCCTGGATTAAAGTCCTTGATTCAGTACTGAGATAAACTGAATTCCACAGGATTTGTGCCCATTCATACAAAGACAGACTTTGTTCCTGTAGAATAATGTTGTGCCTTTCTGCTGATAATTTCAGTATTTTAATGCCAAATTATGGTCCAGAGACACTTGCTTAATATTCTTGCTTCATTAGGTGTAAAACTGGCACCTCCAAGAGCTCATCTGCTCTGGACAGTTTAATATATCATTCCAAAAGAGATTCCAAAAAAATAAGGGACTGACTGCTTGTCAGCATTTTGCCTGGATCATTTCCCAACCATATGGTGCTTCCTAGCAGATGGCTGCATCCATGTCCGCTACAGCCAACAGAACTTCCTTGTTATGGAGGTTTTTGGTTCTGGTCGTGAAGCTCCCAGAGCTGTGGCCATCCTGGGATGTGGCTGAGGCACTGACGTCAGCGGGAGCCACAGAGCTGCATGGCTCTGCCTGCGTCACAGCGAGGGGATGAGGATCAGGCCTTCAGAAATAGCAGGCAACCAGCAATACCAGACACTGAGACTCAAACTACTGGATCTATTTAGGGTTTGGGATCTTTTAAAAAAAAACCATAAAATAAAATCTTTTCTCATTTAGCTCAGCTCTTCACCTCCTACATTTTCCCTCTTCGGCCTAAATTTCTTAGTATCAGTTTGAATGCTTGTTCTGTATAAGCAGGGCAGCTGCATTCAGGGCATTTTTGCCTGTTCAGGGCTTTTCTTCTTTCCAGTTCAGAGTTTTTCTCCTTCATTTAGCAAGTCATTTAAGGGAAGCATAGATGTAAGGGTGTGCTTGCTTGCTTATTGTATGTACATGACAAAGCAGTTATATAATTTTTCAACATTAACTTGCTCACTGATCCTATAGAATATAACTGCACCTGACATTTTGTATTTCCCTGTTAGCTGGGTTTCTGGAAAATCTTTCGAGTTCATTAACATGAAAATGACAGGAGAAATCACTGTGGTTCTTTTCCCCCTCAACTCTCTGCAGTAACAGAACATCCTGTACTACTTTGTTTTTCAGGTTGATGGCTTCCTGACACTTCTCTTTGGCCTGGCTAGCATTAATACCCTTACAGTGATCAGTGTGACACGCTATATCAAGGGCTGCCATCCTGAGAGAGGTAAGGAATAAAGGAAAGTCCAGTTCTGCCCTCACTGAACCTGGTGCACGTCTGTATTTCTCTCAGTCACTATTATCAGTCAGGAAGGCTATATTAAATATAAATGAAACATATTGAAAACCAGGATGTAATACAGTCATTTACATTAGAAACATGTTTTCATAGAATCCTCCACTAAGAACCAAATTATTACAAGTGTGCTTGGGTGACCATGGGTAAATTCATCCTTGTGCCAAAGATACCACAGGTACTGCTGACCCTCTGTATTCCTCAAAATATGACTCAAATTGCTCCTAAGTTATATATTGTTGTCTGGATCTCACTGAAAAAAATTCAATTGATGAGGTGCTGTTTGAGAAGTTTCCGGTCAGGGATCAGATCAATTTTCATGCTTTTGTTGCAAGTGGCTTGCAACATCTTTCAGGCGGGAACCTATCAGTGTCTGCAGGGAAGCTATGTGTAAGTATGTGCGATGCATCAGGTGAGTTTTTCTCTTTACTAGCATGAGGAGTATTTTCTGTGAAAAGAACTTCTGCAGGGAAGTAGTTTTTTCCACAGCAAGTTCTTCTGCATTTTGGTGTAATGATAGACTTGTCAAAGTTAACTTTCAGCACAAAGTGCTGCTGGAGCAGATAGAGTTTGGTTGTGATGTAATCCTACATCTTCTATTCATTGCCTGTTAAGTCATATTTCAAACCCACATTTCCCTTTTGTGAAGCTCTACCACATATCCATCTGATGGTGTGCATAATTTATGTTTGAATGTCAAGTAAATCTGAGCAAGTACCCAGTATAATGTTACAGAAATGTTGAGGAATGGAAATTGGTGAATGCATAAATATTTCCCACATAAATGAAGAAATAACCACAGTGTATGGCAACAGCAGGACAGGTTGAATCTTTTGTATAGAATGGCTAATACAGGCTGGGCTATTTTCTCCTTTTTAAGAGTGAAAAAACCTTGATGTGAGTAAAATCTCCTTAATTTTTGATTTATCCCTTTAAATTTCTATTTAAAATACAACTGTTTCCTGCATTTTACAATATTACAAAGCATAGGTCTAACACAGAATTTGTTAATTCCACAGAGCTCAACAAACTCATTGTCTCCTGCTTAAAAAACATTTATTTCCACTCTTCAGTGGGAACATGAGCCTGACAGATGCTTTCAAAAGCAAACTTTTCTTATGAATATGCATTTTTGTACCTTAAATTTTTAATAGCTGTTTTACTTATTAGCTGGGGGTATAGGAATGCATTTGGATTTCAGAGATATGTTTGCCTCTCCAAGTACTGTTTTCTGACCCAAGCATGCCATTGCAGGTCACTGCATCAGCAACAGCAGCATGTCAGTGGCTCTGGTTCTCATTTGGGTGGCAGCTTTCTTCTGGTCCGCAGCTCCATTGCTTGGCTGGGGCAGCTATACAGGTAACAGGTATCTTTTAATTATACTTACTTGGCACCTCTCCACTTAACAAAGATACTTACCCCTCTTTCTTGCTGTTTGTGATAAACCAGACCTATTATCAGTGGAAGCAAGGAAATCATTCATCATGCGTGATGTAAGCACAGAGTTTTGCCTGCTTTGCTATCAGCTATAAAGAAATTTTTTTTGAGATCTCACAGGAAAGACTTGGACCAAGTGCATATTGCCTATAGAAAAAGTGAGGCCAGAAATACTTGGCATGGTTAAGCAGCGAGATAAAGAAAACTATCAAAAGAGATCCTTTGAAACTGTCAAATTTAGGAAGCTAGCAAAGAACACAAGTTCCAGCAAGCTAAACTTGAAACTATAATAAGACAAGCCAGAAAAATCTGGCAAAACAATGTGTTGAAAATATGAAAACTTACATAGTGAAGGAACTCAAAGGTGTTGGAAAGTTTGTCAGTCTAAGAAAGAATTAAGGTGCAAAATAGGCCCTATCAAAAAAAAGGAGGGTGAGGAAAAAAAGGAAAAAAAATTGTATAGTGAATACTGCAGAAATTCAGTGGCTAAGGCATGTGACAGACAAAATTTCTTCAAGGGGGAAAGATGGAGAATTTGCCTCAATTTAAGCCTGTAATAATTCAACAAAACAAATATGTAGGAACAAATGGTAATGATACAGAAGTCCCAACAACTGAAATCATGCGACTGATGTTGTCCAGCAGTTACCTGTCTGGATCCTGTGAGCCTCTGCATTCTTTGAGAAGTCATCAAATCTATAGAGACTTACTGAAGCAGCTATGTGTATATATTCTCTTACTTACTGAGTACATAAGTGTTGAGGTACCTCTGGACCCTTGAAGTATGGGTGTGAGAAAAGCAGCCATTCCTGTTTTTGGTTAAATGTTCTATCCTTCACAAACCAAAAAACTCTCAAGATATTAGGCTCAAGGGACCTTTGGTTTGAGACAAATTCAAACTGTTTATTAGACTGTCTGAATGTTATGCCATATTTTTGCACTCTGGACATGTCATAAATTTAGTTGGTTTTGACTGGTAACTTTCTGTGTATCTTCTGCTGCTCTGTGTTCTTTTTACATTAATCTACCAGCTCTTCATTTTTAGGGGGACTTCTGATGTCTGGTTTTGGCCTTAAACTGGAGCCAGTGCCTTTTTGGGCGACACTGCTTTGTCAGGATATTCATGTCATGTGCCTCCACATACCCAGTTTGAATTCAATTCCTTGACAGTGGTTTTCAAGACTGCTTCTAGGAGTGCTTTCCCCTACTGAGACTCACAGCAATTTTGGGTTCCTGGGCTATCTGTCTCTAAATACAGCTCCAGTGACGGCTCCCACGTCTCTGTGGGAGCCCAGCAGCCGCGAGTCCAGCAGCAGGCACCAGAAGACCACATCACATTGCAGCTGGCTGTCTTGGGCCTTTCACTACTACACAGTACCCTCAGAGGTCCCTAGGCCCTCACTGATTTTTGGGAAACCCACTTGTTGCTGTCCCTGCAGAGGGGGGAGAACATAGCTCTGAATTCCGATTTGCGGAAAATCTGCCGGATTTTCTTTTCCTGTCATCTGGAGTATGGTTTCATTTTTCAAAAGCAGAAACCCAGAATTAAGCCAGGTTTTATGGTTATATTTTTGAATCTTGAGGTCTTTTGACGAAAAAGGCAAAGGAGAGAAAAATCTATTTCTATTACAGAGCATATTCAGACAGCAACATCTAGAGCTTTTGGTGATAAAAACACCAAGCTCTTTTTGATGAGAATCACAAAAGAAATTCTAAGTTTTTTCTCATTTAATTTCTCCTGTTTAAATCTCCTCTCACCTGTGAGGAATTAAGGGAATTATTTTTCTTCAAAATTCTGGATGTTCAAGGGAGATCTGCTGCTAATCATGTAGTCTTCACCTGTATTGTATCTCCAGGACCTGTTAATACTTGACTTACCTAATATTGATTCATGCTTCATTCATTTGTAATTCAATTTGTTGCCATAGCTGTCAGAAAAAAAAAAAAAACAACAGCTTTTTACACTTAAAAAGAAAAATAGGCAATTCACAATCTATAGAAAAACCCATAAAGTTATAGAACTCAAGTTTTCTATCACAACATCTTTGAAAACACATCAGGGGGCCTAAAGAAGTCAACTGTTACTCATAAAAGGGTTCAAGCCAGAGTCTACATGTTATTTCCACCGCCTTTTCCTTAAGCCCTGATCAGCTACTGTCTCACTAGTAGCAGACCCTGCAATCTCCCTGACTTCATTTTCAAACTCTGCATCTCTGTGTTGCAGGTGTGTGTGTTTCCCATTTATCAAAAGGTCTCATATCTTTCTGAGTATTTATAAGCTTTATCTTCTCATAATTTTTATCATTTCTTGTATCAATTTTGTCTCATGTCTCTCACTGCAGTAGAAGTTCTATCACCTCAAGGAGCCTCAATTTTTTTATTTCCTGCTTAGTTATGTAAGGAGTGACTTTTTAGATTGGCATATTTTCTGTGGAATACTTTGTTATGCTGTTAAAGTGCTCATCTTAAGAAGTTAGTATGTAGAGTATGATGACAAATAAGAGTACATATCACTCAAGGATATAAAACTTTTTTTTTTTTAATAAAGAGTCACAGTTTCCTATCCTGAAACAACATTGTACATTATGGATTTACACTGATAATCACAGAATGATAATACACATTAAAATTTGTTACAGTCTAAATGATCTTGAAAAATTGTTTATGTAGGAAGTAATGTCATGTCTCATTAAATCAGAAAGATCAATCCATTCTGTAGTGCTTAACAGAAGAAGACTACAGCATTTTAGCTAATAAATTAATTGCTCAAAAGCTGATAAATATTCTAAAAATATTAACCAATATATTCTTGCTTTCCAGATCGCATGTATGGCACATGTGAGATAGACTGGGCAAAAGCCAACTTCTCTACAATCTACAAGTCCTACATCGTCTCCATTTTTATCTGCTGTTTTTTCCTACCTGTCACAGTCATGGTCTTCTCATATGTGTCAATCATCAACACTGTCAAACTAAGCCATGCATTGACAGGACTGGGTGATCCCACAGACAGACAGAGGAGAATAGAGCGGGATGTCACCAGGGTGAGTTTGGGTTTCATATCTGGTGTGATTCATCTCAGTGAAATCTGTCTTTCCAAAAATTGATCTCAACTAGAACAGAAGAGAACAAAACCAGTCTGTTGCATTTCCTTTCTTTATAACTCTAGTGACAGGATCTGAAGTCAGTGAAGAATATGAGGTTTTGTTTAAAATTTCTACTGCATCAATTGGTTAATATTGGTGCTACATCACATTTGAAAAATAATCCAAATATAACTGGAATGCGTTATATAGCACAAAGCCCAAAAATCTGGTTTGGCATATGATCTTTTCTTTCAGAAGTTACACTACTTCTGAGCGTACTCAGGATTTAGAGTGGAGATTTCAGTTTACTCACTGTTTAGTTAAGTCTACCTGAAACTCTCTGTAGCTATTTTCATTCTGTTAGATGAGGCATTTCTCAACCACACCACCAAGCCAAAATTCAATATGCACCTCCTAGGTCTGTCTGGCTGCATCAAAATAAAGCATTTGCTTGCCCATATTCTCCTATAAGCCATACCCTCAGGGCAATACAGACCTTTCCCTTCCAGCCAGGTGTTCAAGTTACTATTCTCAGTGTTTTGCTCCCCTGATGTAGTCTTCCAAAATAGATTTAAGATTATTCTTCTTCTGTCTTTTAGGTTTCTATTGTAATTTGCACAGCCTTCATTATTGCATGGTCACCATATGCTGTCATCTCTATATGGTCTGCCTACGGTCACCCCGTGCCCAACCTTACCAGCATCCTTGCCAGTTTGTTTGCTAAGTCTGCTAGCTTCTACAATCCCATTATCTATTTTGGAATGAGCTCCAAATTTCGAAGGGACATTTTCATCTTGTTCCATTGTGCCAAGGAAGTCAAGGACCCTGTGAAGCTCAAACGTTTCAAAAACCTCAAACCAAAGCAGCCACAGCCTTCTCAGAAGGAAGAGAAGTATGCACCAGAAATGCACCCTGCACCAAGCCCTGATTCTGGGGTGGGAAGCCCAACCAACACCCCACCTCCAGCAAACAGGGAAGTGTATTTTGGTATTCTCGATACACCATCCAATAACCCCAATATTGAATGTGATAGATTGTAAGTTTTGTGGCTGCTTAATACAAACACACTTTGTGTTCAGGAAGAACCTCTACAGAGCAATGCTTGAGTAATTTACTAATTTACTAATTCCCATTCCATCTGTTTCTTGCTGTTTCTTGCACTGATGACTATACAACTCAAGCAAAATCAGATGGTAAAGTAATATTTTCCTTCTATGTAGGTACAAAATGCTACAAAGACCATTACAGTGTGGGCAGCACACCCAGTGCCAGAAACACTTGATTTTCACATGCATGCAGGAAAAGAAAGACTGACTTCAGGAGAGCGGGCATTAGCTAGCAAAAATAACTAATGTGCTCCTATCCAAATTTTATCAATTCTGGACTGATAAAATTTCCAAATATGTATTTTGTTCTTTAACAGTCAGAGCCGTAGATGATTGTTTTAACTCTGTGGTGCTTCACAGGCATGGCTGTAGGAGAAGACTGGCCCTGCTGAGATTGCTGTGGAGCTGCTACACCTTCATAGACTGCAAGGTAGCAGAAAAAGCCATGTTCTTCCTGCAGGGCACCCAGGTGTGCCCACCCTAGGGCTCCCAGCCCCATAGGAACCTCATGGGATTATGTCTGATTACAGGATCAGAGAATAGTTTGTTTTGGAAGGAACCTTATAGATCATCTCATTCCAAGCCTCAGCCACGGACAGGGGACAGGGACACCTTCCATTAGACCAGGTCACTTAGAGCCCCATCCAACCTGGCCTTGAATGCTTCCATGGATGGAGCATCCACAGCTTCCCTTGGCAACCTATTGCAGTGTCTCACCACCCTAATAGTAAAGAATTTCTTCCTAATATCTAATCTAAACCTACTGTCTTTCAGTTTAAGAAAGTCTAAAGTCTTTCCCCCTTGTCCTATCTCTTATAAAAAGTCTCTCTCCATCTTTATTGTAGGCTTTTGTAGTGGAAGGCAGCTGTAAGGTTTCCCCAAAGCCTCCTCCAGACTAAACAGCCCCAGTTCTGAGCCGGTCTTCATAGATCACCTTCATAGGCCATCTTCTGATGGTCTGTGCTTGACTCTGTGTGTGTCTATGCAGGGACTAGGAGCTGTAACACATTGAAAATACTAGCCTGGTATTTTCTAGTCACTGTAGTTTGAGCAGTGGCTTAATATTTTCCTCATTGGTTTACAGAATTATTTCCACCCCCACCGACCTTCCTGGTGAGCAGGGCCTGGCTGTGGCATTCTGATTCAGGAAAGCTGGCCTTTGATTTTACTAATCTGTCTCCAAACTGATTGTTTTTTCTACCTTCTTCTGAGGGTGGAGCAAGAGATGTACAGTAAATGAAACCAAAACTGATTTAGGTTTGAAGAATACTGATGAGGTATGGCATCAGAGCCATTTACAAAACATAATTCAACACTTCACTTTTGCTTCTAAAGAAAATGTTGTTACCTGCCTATGGATAAAAAGTGACTTTTTTTTATAAACCTAACTAAATAGCAACTAAAGATAATGATTTTAACAGCTATGCTGTAGGCCTAAATCAGTTGACAAACTACCAGATGTTACAGTATCCAATTACAACATCAAGTTTATTTTAAAGAATCAAAATGAGGAGGTATGTTTTCATAATTCCACTTCTTGCAAATTAACTGCATACTCAAAGACTTCTTTTAAAATGTGTCTGTGTTAGCCATGGAAATTGTGGGTTCATTTAGTGCCATTTGCAACTTAAACAGGGGAAAAAGAAGGGAAAAATAAAAAATAAAAAACCCAGCAACACTCTTTGCTAACCTCTGCTATTATGAGCTTTTTGAAATCTTGCTGCCTGGGTGTGCTAAAATGTAGTTCTTTTGCAAAAATATGCTCTTCCAGATGTGTTTCTTGGGAAAGCCACTAAGAGAGCCCACCTCCATTTCTCCCATCACTCTATTTGTTTTGAGAAAAATCACCTGTGCTTTGAAGTTAAAAACAAATAAACATTATAAGCAACACTGGGGAACTGTGCTTTCTTTCATGGCCATAGATCTGAACTACAAGAGTATTCATTTTTGTGGAAAATTTTGAGATATGGATGCTATTTCATTACCATAAATAATCAAAAGCAAATAAGTAAATAGTTTGCTTCCAGATAAAAGGGAATGCTGTAGTGCAGAAATAGATGAACTTGTTTAGTGTAAAATCCTGTAGCAGCTGGATAAAGCCAGGCTGGGCTAACCAAAGCTAGCACACTGTTTTGAAAGCTTCTAAGTGTAGCACGAAGTCCACTTTAGTAACCATGATGGACTGAGACTTCTCACTGCTGAAAGTGCTTGGGTTTTGCTCCACAGAGAGGCAGCAGTGTCATGCAGCCCCGTTGCATTCCCAGAGACACCTGCAGCCACAGGTGTGCCAGACACCTGCCCAAAGGCTCTCTGTGGCCATAGGTGCCAGCCTGGCTTGTAATCTGTATTTCTGCTAATTTACAGATACCCAGAGAAAATTGCAAAAATGCTGTTGATCTGCAGGATTGAGACTCGGACATAGAAAGATGTGGAACAGGCAAGGAGGAAGGCAGAGCACAAGACCAGCTCCACGACTGTCCCCAAACTCCAGCTGAAATCTGTAATAGTTCATACACCATTGAGCACATGTGGTGAGGTTAGACTGGGGGAAGAGGAAGGAGCACAAAAAAAGCCAGGATAGGAGCAGAGCAGAGGAAAACTATAAAAGGGAGGAAACCAGCAAGGGAGTAAGAGGCCAGGAGTCAAAGGATGCATGCCTGCTGAAAGACAACTAGAAATAGACAACACAGAAAAAGCCTTTGCTGGACTGCCCAAGACCTGTCTCCTGCAAGGCCAATAGCTCCAGTCCTTTGTGGATATCACAGGATTGCACAGCTGTAGAGCAGAGCACCTGTTTTCACAGGGTGTCTGCAGACACCAGCCTGTGCTCCAGGTTCAGCAACAGCAGGAGCACGCTTGTCACTAAAGTTACTCAGGTAAAAAACTTCCAACCCTAAAGCATCAGTGCCCTGTAACTGTACCCGCAACACCAGCAAGTGTCTAAAGGCAGAAAAAAGGTCCAGATTGCATTACTGGAGTGCATGTAAGGAAATGCATATCAGCATTTTAAGTGTGGGAATCAACACAAATCTATATGTAAAACACTTTTTCTGTGTCCTGGGTTTCCTCCCTTTGTCTTTGGTCCCTCATGTGCCCAAACAAGGCTGGCCCCTGCTGCTGCATCCACAGTCTGCTGAGCCAATGCTACCACTCAGAAAGGAGCAAAGAGCTTGGTGACTGGAGACAGACAGCAAGAAGAGGGGTGCGGGGTTTCATGTTATTTACCTAGCAAGAATGAAGTACCAACAACATGGAGAGTCCCAGAGGAAAATCACTTCTCCCCATAACCTTGCTGCTCCTCACAGCTTCTGATTTTCTTTCACAACTGGGGATTTTTAGCAGCAGAGATGTGAGAAGGCTGTTGTCCTGACTGATATTCTGGTGGCAAGGAGGCTTCTCTGGAAAATTGCAGGTTTGAGTGCTCTCCATCTAAGATGGTCTTACAAGGGAGGTCCTACTCACCTTGATGAAGCAAAGAACTACCTTCTCCCAATGCTTTTTCTTTAACAACACTATATTTTTACATTTTTCTGATGCCAAAATCTGATAGGTGTACCAAAGGCAGGGCTATATGTCGTATTTCCAGGACATGCATCCTAGTGCTGCCACTTCCCATTTTGTGAAGGCACAGAGCAGGCAGTCCACATGGGCCACATAACAGGACGTTGTTCTTCCTCTGCCTCAGCCATGGGCCTATCTCAATGTGATTTGTGGTGAATGGCTTAGTGCCAGCCTGCACAAATAATATCTCATGTCTATTGCTGGTATCCAAATGATCTCCTGTCATGAGGTAGGAGAACAATATTTAGATCTCTCTCCCTTTGGCATAGAAATTCTGGCCCTGTAGGCTCCTTCTTTCTCTCTTGATCAGTCCTGGATCCTACTCTGAGATTTTGTAATTGTTGGGGCTGTTTTCATGTATGGCGTGATACATGCCATACAAAACAATAGCACCCTCTGGCAGAAGGTAGTAGGCTAACCAATTCTGCCATTTTTGAAGGATGCTGTCAGCATTTTCTGGCTTGTTCCAGCAGGATCTGAGAGAGAAATCTTATCCTAGATGCAAAGAACACACCCAAAATCTCCTTGCCAGCTGTTCATTATCCTTTTCTGTAATCACAGCCTTTTTGACATTGCTAAACCCTGGCAAAAATGATGTACATAATGAAGTCACCTTGAAAAATGCTTGAAGCCCTTAAGCCACCCTTTAAATTATTACTTTAGCTACTCTACATATTAATTTCCAACCATTTCCCAAATGTTTTGATTAGCTATTGATTAGGTGAGTTCTTAATGGCCACATAATTAATGTGTATCAAAATCTCATCAGATCTTACTTGATTACTTCTTAATTTCAATATTATTCATAATTATCAACATATCAGTATTATGCCAAAATCACTGCAGTTATTAATCATGACGTGCAATTTTTAATACTCACATGTACAACCTGGCCTTGCAAGTGGATTACCAACATCCCTGTCACTGACACAAGCTTTTCATTGGGGTTACAGGTTTCAAACAATTAAGTTAACTCAGAATTACTTCTATTCAATTTCCACATTTAAAAATAGCCTCTTCTGGACTGGTGAGAGAAAAAAATATGCTATAATCCTTTGTTTATTTATACCAAGAAAACCTTTCGGGCCCACATTTCTACTGCTAGCATTTTGGCTCACATTTTCCCTCCTAGCATTTTTGCCAACATAAAACCCTTCAGGATGTTGTTGGCACATTGAAATACATAACAGCAGTTCTTAATAGCTTTGACATTTCTAATGCAAACATGAATAACTTGAGTGTGTAGCTGGAGGGAGTGGGATAGGCTACTCCAGTCCAGTCCCTGTTCTCAGTGCTGTTATGCATTTTTATCTAATGACTCATGTAAAAGTATTTCTTGTGGTAGAGACCAGAAAAGAAGAAACCTTTCATCCCCCCTTAAGACAGTGATTTTATTACAGTGTGAATTACTCAGGCTTGCACCCCTTGCTGACTCTCTCTTCACCCCACAAGTTCTTCATTCTTGGCTACACAGACTGACACAATAAGAGAGATCTAGAGTGTGCCCATCCAAGTATGGCCTACAGTTTAGCACTTTCCTCAGGAGAGTCAGATGGTGCCAAAACCCCTTCCTGAGGATAGGGTTTGTGCTGGTTTGGAAGCAAAACCAGTGAGACTCTAAGTCAGAAATACAGTTTAATAGGAAGGAGTAAGATGCATACGAAAGAAAAACAACCACTGACAGAGTCAGAATACAACCTGACACCCTGCTAGTTAGGGTGGTGATAGCAGTCCAGATGAGGTGGTCTTGCTGAAGAGGCAATCCTGTAGACAGGTCTGGTAGCTCTTGTCCTCTGGAAACCAATGGGTAAGGACTGTTTGTTCTGTTCCAATCCCCACATTATATCCAGGTGGGAATGCTTGGCTCCTCCCCCTGGGTGGAGCATCTCAAAATGGGCTGATGTCATTCTATGGGTCATGCAGTGGGTCCTTGATTCATTCTATGACTCATGGGGCAAGGCATTGATGGCCCATTAACAGGAGATAGTCAGGGGGAGGAGGCAAGGAAAACAGTGCCCCTCCTGGTTTCAACAGTTCATAAAGATGGAGATAGAATACAGACCTACAATATTTTACATTGTAACCTAGGACAGGATTCAACAGAACATTGGTCTGCTGCTACTCTGGTGAATAGTTTCACTTCATAACAAAATGAAGTTCATTTTGTTATTTTTCAATAACAAACAGGGCTGGTAACACCACCTTGGCTCTGTTTTCAAAACAGCCTGGCAAAACAGGTTTTCTTGCAATGCTGTGTTTGTCCCTCTGCCTACCTCTCAAATTGCTGAAAACATGGAGTCTAAACCTTCTCAGTAAATCAACAAATGCAGAGGATTTTTGCAAGCACTTCAGGAACTCTGCAGACCAAAGTGAAGGTGCCTGCAGGATAAAATGGCTCTGTGTTTCATTTTGTTCTGAAGTGCCCAATTTCCATCTGCAGCAAAGACTCCCTAATCCCTTCCTGCATTGATGATGAAGGAATATGAAAAGCTACAATCTTGTATGGTTGGGAAAAAATACCTCTAAGGTCCTCATGATCAGTATATAGGTGATTGCAGATGAAGCAGGCTAAAACTGAAAACACAGTCTTCTCCAGAACAATGGAGTAAAAGTACTACTGGATACACATATCCATAGATCCTACAAGAAGCTTTGTGCCTGGAAGATTCTTAAAGAGCTTCATATACCCTGATTCAAATTAAAAGAGGTAAGTGAATTGCACTGACTGCAGGAGAGAGCAGAAGCTTGTCATCTGGACCTATGCTTTTCTCTATAGCTTTGAATATCCACATGTGTCTTTAACACATACTTCTTAAAGGATTTTATTTTCTGCGTTTGATTATTTCTGTATCATTATAAAAGGGAAGCGAGACTGAAAATTGGTGTGCAGGACAAGCACAAGGATAAATATAAGATACAAAGAATGTCCAAATACTACTATAGTAGGAACAGAGAGCAATAAGAAAATTACTAAATGGAATGTAATAAGCCCATTGCTAATACAAAAAACAGGGCCACACTGAATAATAAAAATAAAAAAAGAACTACCAGATGTCTGTGCCAATAATCATCTTCTTTGATGCTCAGTGAATGAGACAAAAGCCCTCTGGGGATAAGAAACTTACAGCGTTTAATTATGTAATAGAATGTAACCTAGTAAAAGGAGAGTGAAAGGACTTGCCAAAATCACTGCAATAAATGCACCCTGGGTGATATTTGACAGCCTTTCTGTAGTCTTTACCACTTTACACCAGCCAGCCTGGCTGCTGGAAAGAACCACTGCTAGAGCAAAGCTGGGATGGTCCTGGAGGGTGCATGTGTGGCCAGAGGCACCTCTGCTGGGTCCAGCACAAGGTCACTGCAAGCTGCCAAAGCACACGGCACCTCTGTGTGTCACATCTGCCACAGTATCTGCAAAACGAAGTGTGTGTGAAGTCAAGAATAATGTCTGGTAGCGCAAATGAGAGCATGAGCAACTCTTTGTGATGTGACCTGGCAAAGCCTTATCACGTGCCAAAGACAAATTTCTGATAGATATCACATTAAGGTTCATACAGTGAATTGGGAGAACTCAGGGCATGTTTTGCACCACTAGTAAACTGCTGTGGGAAATGAACACTAACTTCTCTGAGAACAAGCTAGCCAGCCATGAAATAACATGCGGTCTATACATGGATTTAAAGGGAATAGAAAATGGGCTTTAGCTCATCCTTAATTGATATCATGTCACCTGACAATCCAGCCCTCAGCTTCCTTAGCTGAAAGGCAGTCAAGTACATCAGCATTATTGTGTGTCCTATCAGAGAAATCATCCCAGGCAAATGACCAGTTCAAGAAATTGAAAGTTTAAGTTCTTAGCTCCAGAGATGAGACCCACATCTGCCCACAATTTGGAGGAGTTATTGGCAGACCATTCCACGTCATTGGAGTCATCCACTTTGCAAAGTGGATACACCCTATTCTTTGAAAGATACTATACATTCTTCACAAGGAAGTCTTCAGTCTTTTTACTTCTGAAGGAACTCAGAGCTTTTACAAGAGGTGAAGCACATGGACTCAGGAAGTCTGGGAAAATGTGACTCTTAGTGGGTCATAAGAAAAGACCTCTAGGATAACTAGACAGGTATTTATGCAGATAAAGGAACCAAAAAGCTTGACATCAGAAATTAGAACAGATAAGAGGAAGACTCTATCAGCGCCTGGGCTGCAGCAGTGTTTAGCACACTTGAGTCTTTCTCAGGTTAGTTTAGACCTCCTGTTTGCATATGCCCCACTCACCAGCTCTCTGTAATGGTTGGTGGTGTCCACTCACCTCTCTGTTGACTCACCATGACCTGAGGAGAAGCAGCACTGCAGTTCCCCATTTTCAGTCTAACAGAATACCATGTTTCAAGCTTCATGTTTTCAGCTTGTTTTATTGGCACATCCCATAATAACCCAACATGCATTATCGGGAGAGGCTTTGACAACAGATGGTGAAGAGCACAGCCAACAATCAGAAAGTTAGCAGGGGTGAATAAACTACCAAAACACTTTGTAATAAGAATTCTTGCTATGAAGAGGACAATTTTTGACAAATGTTTTTTCCCACCCAACCTACTGTGAAAATGGAGCGTCACCATGGAATAGCAAATCGTAGGGAGACCCCACAAGGTTAACTCATACCTGGTTCTCCAGAAAGAGCCCTTTTAACATTTACCATGCCAGCAGAAAGAGTAAGTCTAGCATATGCATCTAAAAAACACTACTTACAGTAATCTCCCTAAACACAGATTTTGGGGTCTTCTCCGCTTTACAAGCACATGCAATAAAAATGAAGCTAACAACATTAGTTATATTGCCACAATCTATTCTTGGAATGATATTTCTGGCCTTATAAAATTATAGTCTCCAAATAGGACTCACTCAGTGAATCTGCTCAATAACCTAAAGACTTTTCCCTAACGCTTCCATCTGCAAAATCTGGTATGGAATTTCATGCAGCAAGTTCAGTTGTAGTTCAGTGGGCACAGTCAGGTCTAAGGATGCTAAACATATGGTCTCTCAGCTGTAGATCCCAAAGGTTTTGATGAAGATGACATGCCTCATCTGCCTCTAATCCTGAAGAATTTGATTGCTTTCTGAGTAGCAGAATGTACCCAAAGAACTTCTGTCATAAGAAAAATCTTTGTCTTAATTTTTTAATATAGTAAGCAAAGTAAAAACTAGTTATTGTATGGGAAGTTGCAGTCATTAAAGGTGTTTAAATTATTTTCTCTGCTTAATCACAACAGTAGGTTTACCTCATCTGTTGATCTCTCAGACTTATGGTATCTCACTGACCTAAGTTTTAAAGGGCAGAAGTGTCCTGCCACCCTTACCTACAGATAACAATAGGAAGCCCTTGTTTTAAACCGAGCATTTTCATTTGTTAGGTTAAGGTCGACACAAAAAAGACAGCTTTCCCAGACACCCCACAGGAAAACCATCTCATTCCTCTTGGTCTGTAAATCCCTGTGTTAGCACAGGTAACAAAGAGAGGATGAACAACCAGACCAGGTAGCAAAGGGACATGCTTCCCAGCTCTGGCTGCCATTCAGGTATCCTTCCATGACACCTGGATAAACCCAGCAAGGATTAAGTACTCTCAGCAGGGCCAGGAAACTGTCCTGGTCTCTGTAGCTGGCCTCCCCCCTCAGCACTGCTTTGACTTACAATTATTTCAGGCTTTGTTAACCAGGCATGGTCATTTTGACTTCCTCAGCAACAAGCTCAAAAAACAAATAATCCAATTAATGGAAGAAGCAGAGTGTAAAAGTGTTTTGAAAGGGTTGGAAAATCCAAGAGGAACAGCTGGCACATCCCTGGTGGGGCACCTCCTTCCAAACGTGCATGCAGAAACCCCTTGTTAGCACAGCGGAGACAGCAGTGTGGCTGGCTCTTTGAACCCTGCAGTCCTCAGGACCATGACACTTCTCTGGGGCTCCAAACCAATACAACAAAGCCCTGTATGCCCTGCAGACATGCAGACATACGGACCTACAGTTAAATTAACTCCAGAGACAAATGCTAACAATTGTCATTGCTGCCCACTTCCGATCCCACGATGACATCTCAGCAAAGGCTTATATAAAACTTCTCTCTAGGTCATCAACCCAGCCTTCATTACACAGCAACAAAGAAATGTCAGAAGTTATTTAAGAGTATATCTTTAGCCCTGAAATGAGTGTTTGTGCTTTAACTGAGGTGGGAGAGGGGAGTGGGAAGAGAAAGATTGAAAAGTGTTCATAGTTATTCATATGGCAACCGTGGAGAATATGTGTAGGGCTATTGATTCAAAATGTTGTCTTTGATAATGGCATTCAGCTGCAGAAATCCCTAAATATCATTTAGAGAGAGAGAGAACTCCTCTGCCTGCCTGGAAGAACAAAAATTCAGGGCTTTGGTTCAAATCCCTTTCACCACTTCTCCAATCCTCAGCCTCACTGTGTAAAATCTTGTGCTAAAGAAGTTGTGTGACTACAACAAACCCCACTATGGACACTTTTTTAAGGAAGAGTCACCACAAATATTAACCCTTGCAAATCCAGGATGAAATTACTCCCAGGCCCAAGTAACAACTCAACACTGGTGTTTATGGCCACAGCAATATCGGGACACGACCAAGCCTGTAATATTTTTTGTTCATGGACTGAGGAAAAAGCTGTTAGTCTGCTCCATTTGCTCCTGACACACCCAGGCAGCCAGGATCATGCCTGCAGCCTCTCTACAGCTTCTCCCCACAGGAGAAGGAAGGAGAAATAAAGGGTATCAGAGAGGAAACATTCCCTCTCCCTTCTCCATCATGCCCTTGCTTATGTATTTGTCTGTTCCTTGGAGCAGGGGGAGAAAAGGTATCCCTTTATCCTAGAGATATGAGACAGAACTCCTATTACCTTGCAGGCAACAGCAAAATGATTAATTGCAACTTGCAAAGACTTCATCCACATGGTCTTAAGATGAGGCCAAGTCATAGAACATGTGAAATACTGAGAAAGGAGAACACCAAGGCCAAGTGCTTGGGTGCTGCAGTGCAGGATAAGGTTAGTCTCTCTTATTGAAATTCTTGTGTGCATAAAACTGTTCCCAAACTATTTGATGTTTTGTAGATTATAAACAATAACCACACTGACAACAATAAATCAGACACTCTCCATCAACAGTTTATGGCATAGAACATGCACATACCACTTCCACTCTCCCACTGATGGGGTGCCTGAGACAGCTCTTAGTCCAACCAGTTGATTTCCCAGCCCAAGTACCAATATCTAGTTCCCAACTTCCATCTTCTTCATACCAAATGACTCCATGGAGGTTCACTTGCACTGTCACAATTTCCTATAGATGAAACACCAAAGACATTACAAAATATTTTCAAAAACCTCTTCAAAAAATAGAAAAATAAAGAGAGAGAAACAAATGAAATCTAGCATTTGTACCAGTTTCCTACAGGTGCTGTTAACCTCTTGATTACTCACTTTCTGAGCACTTCTTGTTTCTATGTCTTAATTTGCATGAATGAACCACTGTTGTAGAAGAGCAGACATGATGATGAAAAAGCCTCCATGCAGATGTCTTTGTAATTCAATTTATCTCTTGTCTTTCATTTCTTGGATCCTTAGAAGGCATCACAATGATTTTGTGCCCCAGCTCTGTGGCCTTCAGGAAGTTTAGCCTTGAAAATGTGAAACAAACTAAACAGGAAGTTTACTCAGAACTTCCCATAGCTAGGCAGAATTGTTTGGCAAAATGCATCACTTACAGTAACACTACTGCTTCTTTTCCCCACCCCTGCATGTGAAAAGAAACAAATGAAGCAACAGACTTAAAAAAACCCCTAACAATTACTTTCTACAAATCAACCCTATTTATTTGTTACATACAAATCAAGACTTGTTTCAATTTTCTTACCCATTCTTGTAATTTACTTTTTTCTAGATGATAAAATGTATCCAGTCATTGAAGAAAAAAAAAATAAGAATGAAAACTGTAAAGCATTAATTTTCTGAAGACCAAAGAAATTCACTTTAGAATGTAATTTCCAAAGAGTAGTGTCTGTTTAGTTAGATTAGAAATTGGAAGGAAACAATTATAGTTAGCACTTGCAGGTTCTTTACAGGCTTTCTCATGCACTGCCACAAAGGAGACAAAGTGAGCCTCTGATGGTTCCTGTCAGGTAACTCCTGTAAGTAGTGATTCAGAGTATGTACAGATAAGCAATCCTAATCCACAGCAGTGAAAGCTGGATGGCAGAAAACCTGTGAGGAGGACGTGAAAAGGGAGCTCACCAAACACAGCAGGGGCTGTACACAGAACCACTGCACCAGAGGCCTCAGTAGCCACTATTTACAGCTCACCTGGGCTGGCAGCAGCAGCTTCCCTGCTCCAGCACACTGGAGCAAACAGCCAAGGCAGTCGAGGAGCTGTAACAGAGGCTAGCATGTAATATTTCACTTTGCAGCTGGCACAGCTTGGTTTCCTACTTTATTACTCACTCAGGAGGGGAACCATTTTAGGCATCTCCACAGGCCTGACACCTCCTTCTCTTATACTGCTGTGAATCAGGATTGTCCCCTCCGTTCCCCCTGCAAGTGTATTGCACAAACACGACATGCCAAATGTTTCTCTCTGATCATAAATGTCTTTCACTTTATGGTAAGGGACTCACAGAAACCATCACTAGCACTAAACAGCCTAGGATAAACTCACCATGCAGAGTTCAAAGCAGCTTTGGGCTGCTCTGCCTTGGTGAGCCATCAGTGGAGACACAAAAGGGTTGAACCATGATCTGGACACACCAAGGTTTGGCTGTGGCTGTAACTCACCAAAATTAACACAACTGAGGCTTCACTCAGCCTTCCTCTGACCTTACCTTTCCCTGGCCTTCTTCCTGAGGCTCACAACCCCTACCGGGATGCAACAAAAAAACAACATTTTGTAAAGCACTGATCCCAGCACACACCAGGGTTTTGCAGGGCTGCAGATGAAGCAGCAGGAAACATTTCCCTTTTGCCTGGTGCTGAGCTGCTTGCTCCCCAGCACATGCATTTTCACAGCATGTGTCTTCAGAACCCTGAATGACAAGGTGGCCTTGTCATAACCCTTCTAGTACAAGATGACCTGCCTGGTGGATGAGGGGAGAGCTGTGGATACAGTCCCTCCAGACTTTAATAAAGTGTTTGACACTGTCTCCCTCAGCATCCCCCCAGAAACACTGGCTGCTCATGTCTTGAACAGGTGGACTCTGATGGGTAAAATACTGTCTGAATGGCCAGGCCCATAGATTTGTGGTCAGTGGAGTCAAATCCACTTAACACCCAATCACTAGTGGTGCTCCCCCTGGCTCAGTTCTGGGGCCAGTCCAATTTAACATCTTCATTGATGATCTGGATATAGGGATTGAGTGTACCTTCAGTAAATTTCCAGATGACACTAAGTTGGCTGGGAACGTTGATCTGCTTGAGGGTAGGAAGGCTTTGCAGAGACCTGGACAGACTTGATCAATGTGCTGAGCACAACTCAAGAGGTTCACTAAGGTGAAGTACCAGGTCTGCACTTCGTTCACAACAGCCTTCTGCAGCACTACAGGGTGGGAGAAGAATGGCTCGAGGCCTGTTCTGCAGAAAGGAAGCTGAGGAGGCTGGTTGGCAGCTGGCTGAACATGAGCCATCATGTGCCCAGGTGGCCAAGAAAGCCAATGTATCCTGGCATGTTTCAAGAATAGTGAGTCCAGCAAGATTAGGAAAGTGGTCATCACCCTGTTCTCAGAGTTGGTGAGGCTGCACTGCGTTTAGTTCTGGGCCCCTCACTTTACAAAAGATGTTGTTGTGCTGGAGTCTGTCCAGCAAAGAGAAAGAAGGCTTGTAAAAGGACTAGAAAACTTGCCTTATGAGGAACAGCTGAGAGCTGGGTTTGTTTGGTCTTGAGAAGGCTCAAGTGGGATCTCATCACTCTCTATGACCACCTGGAAGGAGATTGTAGTGAGCTGGAGACCAGTTTCTTCTAGCATGCCTGCAGGGAGAGGACTAGAGGGAATGGCTCTAAACTGATACAATGGAGATTCAGGTTTGATATTAGAAAAAAAAATATTTTCACTTTTAGGGTGGTCAGGCACTAGAATAGGATTCCCAGGGAAGAGGTAGTGTCGCTATGCCTGGAGGTGTTTTAGTGGCCTGGGTGGCCCTGGGTGGTGGTTTAGTGGTTCAAGGATTACAGTGATAGTGTTGGGTGGACAGCTGGATGATCTTAAAGGTCTCCCTTTCAAGACTGAATCTTCTTTGATTCTGTTAATGTCTGTGGAATCATGGGCATCCCTCATAGGGCTGGGAAACCTAGAACCTGTTTGCAACATGCTTTTCTTTTGCTGGATTAAAAATTGGCAATTATCACAGAATAGTTTGGGTTAGAAGGGACATTTAAGGATCATCTACTCTAACCCCTCTACAATGAGAAGGGAAATTTTCAAGTCAATCAGATTGCTTAGAGCCCCATCCAGCCTGAACTTGAATGTTTCCAAGGATGGGGCATCCACCACCACTCTGGGCAACTTGTTCTGTTGTTTTACCACCCTTATTATAAAAAAACACCTTCCTTTTATTAACTTTCAATCAACTTTTCTTTGGTTTAAAACCACTACTCCTTGACCTATTGCAACAAGCCCTGCTAAAAAGTCTGTCCCTCTCTTACGGGTGGTACTGAAAGTACTGAAAACACCTCCTCAGACTTGGTTCTGTAAACTCAGCAGTTCTCAGCTTTTTTTCTATAAAAGCTGCTTGCCTTTTCTTTCTGCTGATACTTTTTGAGAACATGGATGGGATTCAAATTTCTCTCCCTCAAAACAATTTTTTAATTTCGTTCATTGTTTGCCCTTCTTTGAAAAGAGCTTTGAAAAACTAAGGTGGAAAATGTCAATTATTTAAATACTTGGAAAGCATTTACAGTATTTTTTGCATTATAAAATACTCTGAGGAGTCAGCAAGCAGAAAACATAGACTGTCTTCTTACAATTCTTTGGGAGATCTAATGCTGGCAATTATAAGAATGCAAATGGCATTTCCAGCTAAACTGTGCTCGTGACTAAGCAATTTATTAGAAGTAATTTCCTTGATTTGGAGATCAAAACACAGAGCTCACCTTATAATAAATGATTGTGTTACTGGAGGCAAGGAATGGAGAGCAGAGCTTATTCAGACAGACTTATTTTTCTAATAAGATTTGAAGAGTTTTTCCTTTCTTTTATGTGTAACAAAAGAGCAGCATTTCTTCTCAAGGCTTGATTTCAGAGAAGGACTTAAAATTGCATTAGAAATTTGTGTGACCCTCAAAAACATCATAGAAGAAAGATCAATCTCTTTGCTACCCTATTTCTACATTGCTGAGTTATAGTTAATTGAATTGCTATTGCATTGAGTGATGTTTATGCAGACTGCCTGTTTTCTACTTTCTGAGTAGAAATTGATAATGAAAAGTAGCTGGATTATAAAAAAACATAGATATGGGCTACTGCACTGTAGAAGCTTGTGTCTACATCCTGTGTTCCTTAAGGAACACCTCATCCCTCCCTATGACTGGAAATGTATTGCTCTGTAGTGCTGGAAAATTGATGCCTGGGTAAAATGATGAAAATGAGCAGCAAAGAGGTGCACAGCCTGCATTCCCCAACCCTTTCCACACATGCAGCAATAAAAACTTGACCACAAATATCCCAAGGGGGAGGAAGGCAGATGAGATTCCTGCTTTCAGCCCTGCCTGCTCTGCTGTCCTGGGCATTCAAAAGCCTTTCAATGTTAGGCCGGTTCACACACAGCACGATAATTTTTTGAATGGTTTTAGTGACTGGAGCTTCAATACCCTCACAGTATTGTTCACAGCAATGAACACCTTGATGGTGACCAGTTAAAGAAACACTGGAAACACTCTCCCATCCTGCTGGAAGTAAAAGGGGGACAAGGACAGGACAGGGATTTCAAGAAGGAAAAGTGCTGGCATTTCTGCCACTCTGCTGGGATCTGTGTGCCCAGGGAAGCCCTTGCATCACTCTATATCCTCCTTGTACCTAGATCATAGGTCCCCAGGCACACCCCCAGCACTTTCCTCCTGCCCCATCCCTCCAGTAGGATCCCAGCTTTCTCCTCCTATTTCCCCCACTCTGTCAGCCCCCAGCACCAGGACCCTATGGTCTCACTCCTTTCCTTCCCAATTCAATTCTGTGCTGAAATATGGGACCTTCTACATCCACAATGCACACCATCTTCCAACAGTGGTGATGCTGGGACCCAGATCCACACAAAGAGATTCATATGGGTGAAACACCATCCAGGAGTTACAGGAACCCTGTAACCCTGTAACCTCCTACCCCATACTGAGATCCCTCATTATCACACCAGCACAAGGCCAAGCAGCCCCATTTCCCCTTCCATCAGTTACATCCCTCTTAGAAGTTTTTCCTCCATAGAGGCAAAGATCTCCACAAGAACAGTGGCCAAGGAAACCATAGAGGGGGCCAAGCCACCACCACTCAGCTGGGAGAGAAGAGTGCTAAACCTTACATGGTGAGCTGTGCACAGGGTCACATGCAGAAGGGCTTTTCATGAACTCTGGCAAATACCAGTAAATAAAATAGATTAATCCACCCACTAAACACACTGGCAGTTCTGGCCCTGCTGCATGTTTGGACACTTCTGCTTGCCAGGGCAGCACTTTAATTTCTGCTTATTGCCTCCAGAAACAACCTGCATTTTGAACAGTCTTCAGTGCCAAGAGGCAAAGCTGAAGGAGACAAGGATAAGGGCACCACAGAGGGGATGCATTCAGCTGCTGGGAGGCAGCCATGAGCTCTCTACTGTGAAGTGGCTTTTACTGGCATCACCTATTTGCTCTGACACCTGATGCCCTGCAGAGCATAAACAGAAAACACATCGGGAAAATAGTCAGGAAAACAGACAGAAGACTGTTAGTGGGTTTAAATTTTCCAGGCCTGATTTGCAGTGAATACTTGAGTTTTACTGCCAAGGTAAGGGGCACTGGGATCCAGAGTGAGACTTGGTATTCTTGGCAGGAATAAACATGGAATTAACAGTGGCAATGATAGCATGTGGCTTGCACTGGAAGTGGGCAGACAGGAAAAGCATGCTGAAAAAGTAATTTGTATTTTCTGAAGGCTCTGGTCCTCAGCTGCAAACTTCAACACTAAATCCATCACTGCAGGACTTTTGATTAACAAAGAGCACTCTCCTGAAAAGATTATTCTACTCCTCATAAAAGAAGACTTATGGTGATGAATCAGGTTTTATATGAGGTAGTAAAGCTTTGAAATATATCCCACTTAACCCGGTAAAAATCCTTACTCACACTGGATTCTAGATGAACAAAATCCATATGCTGCACTTCTTATAGACCCAGTTCTGTTCAGTCACGATACACTTCTGCCTGCAATAACTGCAAGTTCTGCTCAAAAAATGGTACCTAAAATTGATTTCCAACATGGTGGCATCTTGGTTTCTGAAAGCAGACTGGAGAGATGCAAACACCAGTCCACCTCCATAATGTCACAGCTTTAAAAGCTGGTAACACCTCTTCAAATCCAAAGGTCTGCAGACACAATCAAGGCAAACTCCTCTTCAGTACCACCCTTGGCACTTCCTAATCCTAAATGTGATGGAAGCTTTTCCAGCCCCTGCATTTACTGTTCACTTTATTTATGTTTTAACAAAGCATTTGTGGCAACTGCTGCTCTAAATCAGGCATTGGGAATATGTGGCATAGGAAGTATGGATAGATTCAGCTGCATGGCAAAAGTAATGAAGATTTCTTGATGCTCGTGTTAGCTCTGTGTTGTACTTCAAATGCAAGGGCATCCTCTGCCTGTTTTCTTTTTTTCCTACAGAGACAGATATTGAAATAATTAAAGGAAAGCAAAATCTGAGCAT
This sequence comes from Bombycilla garrulus, assembly GCA_013400315.1. NCBI lineage: Eukaryota > Metazoa > Chordata > Aves > Passeriformes > Bombycillidae > Bombycilla > Bombycilla garrulus. The sequence continues at coordinate 488,435 of VXBU01008805.1, forward strand.
TGCTTCTTTCTGCTACAGTCCAAGAACTATAAGCAAATGCACCAGACTTGTTGGTCCTAACTAGTATTGTCTGCATGTCCACAGTTAATGCAGTATGTGTTAAAATGCTCTCAGAGTGCACAAACACTGAACAAAGACTAGTAACTTCTGAGTTTGTTCAAATACCTTATTAGATTCTCCTTCCAAGATGAAGTTCACTTTTCCTTTAGTCTTTTGATAACTGGCAAGGTCAAAGGTTTCCAAAAGTGACTACCCAGAGCTTTAGAAAAACCCCAACTAAAATCCATGACAGTTAAAATGGTCACTGTTAAACTGGAAAGACTCAAGCTCTTCAAGTATCAATCACAGAAAAAGGGTCCCTTTCCCATTCCTCACTACGAACCTTTATCCTTGGAGCCTGGGAGCCTGCCCAGCTGGGATAGGGGTAACAGGCTCCCAGGGCCTCATTCCTGTACTATATGCTGCAGAAGACACAGGGTAAGAGGTTTATCAGCTCTCTCTTGAACATTGCCCCAGCAAACCTAAAAGAGCTGATTTTGTCACTTTTTTTCAGTCTGAGGCGTACAAAGGAATGGGGGACTTGGGACTTACTGACAGAGCCCAAGTTCCCTACAGCCTCAGGAAACACGGCCTTTGCCATCTTCTCTGAGAAACACACAGTGGTTCATATTTACACCCTGTAAGTTTGGTATACATCCATTTAACCAAGCATGCCAACATTATGTATTCATTTGGCCCATGAGGTCTCCTCATTCATAAAAAAGTAAAAACAGAGCCCTGGCTACCTAATTGCTCTAATTATTTAAAGATGTTTCTGATGCTGGCAAGGGCTACAGCACACATAATTCAGCCTCCCTACCTTTCTCAAAAAACTAGACAAACACATCAGTGTATTTTATATAAGCCTTAGAGGACATGGGTTATTTTATTTACCTGAGGCCCATTTCAATGTAAGTGCTGTAAGCAGCTAAAGCCAAACAATGCTAACCCTGTAGTTGCCTTGCCATCCCAATTATACTTTTAACTTCCCACTCTGTTCTCTCTGACTTTTTTTATTCAGGTATAAATGGTTTTCAAGAAGAATTTGCCTTAAGTGTATTAATGCATAAGTTAAGATTTGATTTCATGGAGTTTGAGAAATGTGGAAAAACTGGCAAATTGAAACTCCATGGCGACTTGCTAGGAGTTAACTCTGACATGTGCAACCAAGCTCTCTTTGAACAGAGCCAGCGCTGCCAGGCTATGCATGATATCTTGGGGTGTTGTAATATTCTGCTCTCTGATTCCTACGGTAGTATTTGGTTGAAAAGGCTTGAGGGTAATTGCTTGAGAGCAGAAAACCTTTTCCTTTCTGTTTAAGCACCTGGATGGGATTTGATGTGACACAGCTATATGTTGTCTCACTGAAATCATTAAATTTTCCTCTTTTCTCTCCTTGTATGCAGAGTCAGGATTGCCTTACTAAGCCCACAGTGACCAGCTGAGAAGATACATTCAGCACTTTCTGTGTAATGATCACAAGCCATTTAGTTCAGTCTTGGGTCTTATATATTTCCTTCTCATAACCTGGAGAGGAAATGATTTCATGATTTTAGAAGAGTGGCCACATGCCAGACGAGCAGTATGCACCTTGGGTTCCACAAGTGGGACAAAGATGTGGTATGTGAGAAACTCTCTACTTTCCAGTGGAAAAAATTTCCCAGGCAAAGTTTAAATTTCTCTAAAAATTGTGTGGGCATATCTTGTTTTATAACATACCTGAAGAGTATTTTCTTTGCCTATGCCTACAGCAGTGGAGCCAGAAGTTCCTCCCGAGTGTTGGGGAGATGAACAGAATGGATTGGGCTGCAGCACACACCTGCTTCACAGGATCTATATGCTTGTCAACCCTTTGCACAGACCTCTTGGAAGCAATTTGTGGCCTTTGAAATCACCATCCTCTGCTCTTAGATTTTGACCTACTCTGTGAACCTACTACGGAGTAAAACCTTTCTCTCTTCTTTCAACAGAAGTTTGACCTGTTCATGTGAATCACTACAGAAAGGTCAGCTATGATCAAAAGATAATGGACCAAGTCAGAAATGAACATGGACTGAATTTAGACATGTAAGTGCAAAAAGTGCAAGACTACAGCTTACTCTGATGGTTCCTTCACAGCAGCCTCTTCTCAGAGCAGGCGCCATACCAGTTGGTGAGCCTGAAACCCAGAACATGTGAGTTTATTTGCATTTCAAAATAGGGGAGTTTTTCCCTATTTCCTTTACCTGTGAATGACTGCATGCAGAGAGAGGGAAGCATGAGGAATCCTCTTTTGTATTGGCTGAAACATCTAAGTCCACTACTTATGTTATTAAAAAATGCTGTGTTAAAATTTGTTGAAGTTGGATTTTAATGTGGATTAGATTATATGCCGTGAGCTTCCATTCAGTGAAGTCAGTTTCTACTACTACCCAGCTGTTACCAAAAGCAATGGTTTTAAACAAACACTGTGTACCTTGAAAAATGACAGATGATCTCAAAATGCAGATTTATTTAAGAGTCTGTGACTAAGGATCCAGAGTGAAGGTAGTATCTGAGTAGGTCACTAAATTTTTCTCAAAAAGTTAAGAACCTTCTCAACTCTCTTTGACTCTCTGGTCTCATTCACTGGCTGCTTCAGGGGACAGATAAGAGGTCTGCATTATTTCACTTTCACGCTTTATTTCAACAGATCTTGATAAATCCTGTTTTAACTAACATGCAAAAGAAAGTAATACAGTAAAACTTAAAAACTACTACCACAAATACTAGTAAGAGTCAGCAGAAAGCTCAGGTGAAGGCTTCAAACTAGAAGAAATGGTGGGAGGCATGAACACATAGAGATATAGAGCATTTGTCCATCCCCTAGAGAATCGTGTTCAATACCTTTTGTCTTCAAATTAGTGGCTTCCTGACTGCACAGCCATCTCTTCTGCAAACAAATATTTCTCTGTGGCAAATCCCAGCACCAAAGTAGAGCCATTCAATATGGTCTACCTCTTGTTGCTAGTCTTTGTGTTCCCAGCTCTTGGGTGGCTGGAAATTGCCTCTGTCAGGAAAGAGCACAGGCGACGGCACTCGAAATGTTGTGATAAAAAGAGACAGTCAGTGCCCTCATCATTGTTTTGTTTTGATATTCTTCAGTTCTCCATTACAAACGATAATGAGAGGTAGAATACCCTGAATAACAACAAACCAGATAGATAGTTTTCTGCCCACTCAGTGTTTCTGCTCCACAGTTCCTGGGATGCTCATTTCCAGGATGCCAGGTTAGCTCGCGGGCAGCAATGCAGAAATGTGCCACCCAGCTGGCAGCATTCTTGACCCTGAGCCAGGACTGGAGCCAGCAAGGCTGGGAGAGTAACGTGGGCGCAAAATGGGCTGCACCATTGCTCTGCTTCTGGAAGCAACAAAGCTGTGTTCTCGCACCACTGCAGTTGAGGGAAGTCCTGCCAGGACCACACTGGCTCTTTGCCCATGGTACAATTTACGCACAAATAAGATAATTCCTTCATGGAAAATGAGAAGTGGATCTATCAGCTGTTTCTTTTGTAAAACTGCCACCTTGCAGCAACAGCAATGAAGCATGACTTTGGTGTAGGCACTGTTGCTCTTGCTTTGACGCCTTGTCAACACCATTCCACATGCCAGGCCAGCAGCTACAACCCTCAGTGAGCTGACAGGGGTACCAGAAGCTGAACCTTGGGAGGACTTTTTGCCTATACTGGTTATCCCAATAATCTGCTGTGTCTGGCTTTTCAGTTCTATCACTCAACACTAGTCCACCTAGTTTGATGCAGTCCTGTTGTGTGCCCTGCAGGTGCCTTTGCCAGAAAACCATGGTTTGGTTTGCCAGAAGCCAAATCGTCTAAACTTGCACTGGTTTGAGATCAAGATTCTTTGGTAACCCACTGACCTGAGACTGTAAAGCAATACAGGCATATCAACGTCTACATAGATACTCATGGATTTCTGAAAATAAGCTGCTTGAATGGAAAGTAAACGGCTAAAGACCAGTGAAGGTCTGCCCAAAGATTTTTGGGTATATCTCTCAGCATCTGCAGGTAAGGAGTTGTCATGGGGACTTCAGCCTTTCACCACTGGGAAATGGCACATAGCTACTTAGGTACAGAACCCTAGTACTTAGATATTTGTCCCCTAGTACCTATATTGCTCTAAATTTGTAATCCTAAGGTCTTAGTCCTTTTGTCCCTCATTATCTGAATAATTTAACCTCCTAAAGCCTTATAAAAATTATAAGAAAAATCGTTAAACTTGAATTAACCTGATTAACAATTAACCTGGAATTGTTAACTGGAATTAATAAGACTTGTTGGGGGAGGGGTGGAGGTGGTGATAACAAATTTGCTGTCTGAAGAGGCTTTCTGCCAGTCCACTGCATCCTGCCTTGCATGGACTCACCATGGCAAGTCAGAGCTCCTGTATTAAGAGAACCAAAAGAATTCTGGATCATTATAGCTTAGTAATACAGTTGAAACTTGTTAATGAGCTTTTGATATTGTACTGTTTGTTAATATGCTGAGCTGTTACACAGTTTCTGCAGGTACTGCAGTAGATATTTACAAGTACCAGGTAATCACTTTCCCTTTGAACTAAATGCATTTAGGGGATTATTAAATCAGAAATTATATGACTTTCTAATGTGTGTTTTAAAGTCAATCTCTTGTATTTATACTAGATTTTTTTTTTCATCCATAATGATCTTAGATAAAGCAGTGTATGTTCACCCATGGATGTTATCTATATACTTCTGAATACCTAGATGGAATTGCAAATTATAGTTTACATTCTAGTATCCTGGAATATGATATCAGCACTTTCTGTGATAATCTTGTAAATGCTATGATCTTGATTATCTCAATACATTTTTCTTCTTAAAGTTATCCAAGAATTTTAGGAGATCTGCATATAGGTACTTAAAGAAATTAGTCCTTTTGTATATCTAATTTGGCCAGATCACACTTAACAAATACCAGTTTATTAGCCTTTGAGAGCATTTTATTAAATTCTCATATCCAACTTCATCAGAAAGAACTCTCATGCTGGACTTCTATTTCTCTGTGCCCAGACTCGCAAAATTATTCTCTCACTAATCCTCTGACTTGAGGGAAACTGCTGGGGGGATACGATGCTATTCACATAAATTAAGGCATCACAGTCTGTCTCTTCAAAAAATATTTTTTGTCTTTAAACCTGATCTGCATCTAACCAATCTGGCAGCTATAATCTTTAAGGCTGTGTGGTTTATTCTCATCTACTAGTTCTAGTGGCTTCACTACAGTGCTGAACTCCACAGAGAGACTAAAAAAAAAATGAGCCACAACATCCGTTGAGTAAAGCTTTGCTTACCAAAAGAGAAAAACTTGACAAATCTGACAGGCTAGTGCAAAAGGAGCACAAAAATCCCTACCAAAATATGTGGGAGGGAACGTATATTTAAAATAGGACCGCCTAATTCAGCTGCTAAATCAGTGTAAGGAGCTCTGATCGTCTGTGTGTGCGGGAGGGAGAGGGAAAGAGAGAGAGACAGAGAGGGAGAGAGGAGCAGAGGGAGGGAGGGGGGGGAGAGAGAGAGCAATGTGCCTTTCACAGAGCTCAGAGCTTGATGGGAATGTTTGATTAGCTCCTCTCTGAAAGAAAAAAAGGTGTCCAGGCCTCCCTCTGCTGCCTGCCTCTCCTTCTCTAAAATAATGTTGGCTGGAGTTTGGGGTGCAGAAAAGCTTGGAAAAAAATCCACTTTCATACTGTGTGGAGAAAAGGAATAAAAAGTTGCACACCTCAAGCAAGGTAATCCTAATGTTGTTTTTCTGCTATATTTATTTAGGGGGGAGGGGGGAGGTTGTGTTTTTTGCCTGTTGATAATAGTTAAATATTTTCACTGCTGAGAAACTGTAGGGTCATAATGTTTTATTTAGCATTCTATCTGTATGCTTAGGATCAAAGACCTAAGAAGATGAAGACACAAATGTAGAATGAAACTGTACTTTACTCATATATATTTCATAAAGTATTTATGAGAGCATTAAGCCCCTACTGTTAAAGTGGACACATAAACTCACTGCCTGAAGAGCAAGGGCTTAACTATATGAAAAAGAATGGTGTATATAAGCCACAAACCAACGGACATTCATTCAAGCATTCTGTTGAAGTAGTTTGTGATAGGCAATGCACCTTGTTCCACAGATTAAAACTGTTTTGGTTTCAAGGCTTTTTCACAAAGTCTTTTTGTGACTTTTGATCAATAGGAAGGTGTGTGTTGTATCATTAATAAACCCTACCTGACACTGGGGAACACTAATCTCCAAGGCACAGAGTGGAAAATGTTATTATTCCAGTGATGTGTGTTTCTGTGGTGTGAACCCTCTTGGTAATGGATGGATGCAGATGTATGAACAGTACAGTAGCCTAGACTTTATGCATCCTTTTGTGCTGAGTGCTTGTTTTGGTGGTGAGGCTCCAAAAATGAATAGCATTGTCAAGCCTGCCACAGCCGCTCAGCTCTCTGCAGAGAGATTAGAGTCTTGATAAGTCTCTTCAAAATGTGATTTCTCTACAACTAGTACAAACATGAACCGAATGCCCCCAGCTAAATATCAGCTCTAGTTAATATTTTATTCCTAGAGTTTATGGGAACCCATTCAGAGCAAAAAGCAAAATTGCACATTACAGAGGCAAATCCTCCTTGGAGCACATCTTTTTTTCTCTAACCTCTCCAAAATTTTTAAAAAAACATCAATACAAGAAAACACAGAGAAAATTTTGTTTAGATATCTTTTAAAATACATTTTTTCTGAGAAAAGCCATGGAGTTGTATATGTTTATAGCTTGTGTTTTCCTATATAAATCCTGAAATGAAAAACATTTTGCATTTCTCGACACTCAAAGAAAATCTATGCTTTTCTGTGTTACAATCTTCTTCAGATTTTACTCAGTTCATCACTTCAATGACAGTCATGGCTGTAAGACTAATCTCTTTCAGAGATGCAAGGAGAACTCAAGCAAAAACAACTGCATTACAAGCACAATAATTTTCAAATACTAAGTTACTATCTTGTATTAAACAGACTTATTTTGCTTGCATGTTTTATTTAGTCCTTTGAGTTGCTGGGGTTGCTCTCACTGGGATGACAAAAAGGACTTCCTGTCTTTTAGTCATTCAAGACATAAAAAGTGTTTTTGTAAGAAGAAACCTTGAGTGTACTGCCAATGCTGTGTTCCCATCTGTAGTAGTAATGTTATGTTCTTAACTTGGTCTTTAACTGTTCCTACCTTTAATTAATGTAAGGCACTTGTTTCCCTAGTGGTATAATTGCAGCGGTATAATTATAATTAAACCAAGCAGTTTTACTAGCTACACCAGGTTTCCTCTGACTTGAAATGCAAGAATCCACATGGATTCTCTTTTGTCTAATAAGGATGAGATCCCACAAAAGCCTTTACTTTATTGGAGGCATTAACAAGGTGCTTCCTTTCCACCCGTCACTGACTTTCACAGAACTAGTAGGAAATTATTTTTTACACTCCTTTTTGTCAAAATTAATAGTAGTATTTCTAAAAGGGGACTACCTGAGCCACAGTGTCAACACAGAAGCTGAAAAACAGGCCAATTACTTCATGTGAAACGTCATAATTATTAATTATTTCTGGCTATTTCTTCTTAGAAAACTGCTAAAAATGAACCTGAAGTTTATGTAACAATGGCATCAAAACTTGACTGTAACTGGTCTGCCTTGAGAATTTTGAAGCTTTTCCTTTTCCCCTCTGAACCACAAATAAAGCTCTAGTCAGAAAACACTTCATGTGACATCCACAGCTTCTCTAGACAAGCTGTGGCAGTGCCTCAGCACCCTCACAGGGAAGAATTTCATCTTAATATCTAATTTAAACCTACTCTCTTTCAGTTTAAATGTTGATAGGTAAGTTATTTAAGGCACCTGGATGAAATGAGCAAGGAAAAGTGATAGCTCAGTTTACTACCTGCAACTATTCCTGAAAAAAAGGTGCTGTGGCACTTGTAGACATGAAACTGTCCGTATAGTGGGACTGCCATGGGCAGGGACCAGAGCAGAGAGGCATATTGGCCCATTGCAATTGGTTGGGGTGGCAGTGTCTTTTCTGGATGGGTAATGAAAAACAAAAGTCTGGAATTTTCTGGCAGACTTGGAGGGATGTTCTGGCCCCCCTGAAGCTCTGGTTACAGATCAGGAGTCCTCCAGCCTGCTGCAACATCAGCTGAGGTTTAGGTTTCTCATTCAGGGCTCAGGAAGTGGAAACTGAAGATATACTTCCTTCTGAAAACCTGTCCATCATACAGATCCCATTAATCTGTGCTGAAAAACAGAAACACAGAACTGCAAAACTAATGGTTTGGGGTTTGTTGTTTTGTTTTGTTTTGTTTTGTTTTAACAAAATAATAATCATAGCACGTATTGTACAAAAAGCCTGGGAGGATACAGCTACAGCAGTCACGGGTCTGCCCTCCATATCTTTCTCTTGTGGAGTAGATTGTTAAGTTCAGAGTCGGAGAGAGAAATAGGTGCTTAACACCTACTTAGAGCACTTCAATTCCTCTTTTGAACTTGCCGGGGCACAAGGAGCCCCCTTGTCCCAGCGCTGCCTGGGGAGCCTGTGCTGGAGCTCAGCTGGGACCTGGGACAATGCAGCCCCTGTTCTGGGCCCGGCTGTCGCACAGAGACTATAATTATCTCTCTTCTAATGACCAGCCAGGCAAGATAACACTTTTCATGCTATGTTTAGAAAACAATGTCTTACTACAAATTGACGGTTCATTCGTCTGTAAAAGAGCCTCTCTAACAGTCCTAAAGCAGCTGCCACTCTTTTGCATCCCAGTATCTTTATTTGCTGCACATTTCCCTCTTGGAAAACCCGGGTAAATGCTGCACAGGCAGCACAGCTTACTGCTGCCACACAAGAGGCTCAGAAAGGTGCAGAAATGCCCAGAAAATCTGTAGCTGTTTAGATTGTATCTCTGTTAGTAAAATAAACTGTGACTGTCTGTCTTGCCAGAGCCTGCATCACCCTTGTGAACTCTCTGAGCCCCCAGCCCTAAGGGGCTGCAGGCGCTGCTGCGAGCGCAACACAGGGCAAGAGTAGAACTGCTTTGTGCCTACTCGTGATAATGCCCTGTGGAAAGCAAGCTGATGAAAAAAGAGGGATGTGATGGGACTTGTTCAGATAAAACAGGAGCATGTATTACTGATGAACTTTTCTTCCAGCACTGTGGCCCATAGACAAGTCAGGATCTACTGAAATTCTGTAGGCTCCAAAGGCATCTCTGGGGTAGCTGTACTGCCCAAGCTGTGATTGCAGCTCATTTGGGTATAGCTGCCCCTTGCAAACACTGGGAGGGGCCAGGTTTGGGCAGTCCTGGCAGCATGGCACTTACGGGCTAGCTACCCAAGGATTTGCCCTGGGCTCTGCAAACATTCTGCACCTAACTCTGCTCTGGGGCAGCTCTACATTTAGTGGTGAGTGGTGTCTGAGGGCTGCTACCACACCCTCTGCAGGTGCCCTGCCAGCAGAGAACAGAGCCCATTTCCCCTTTCTGCAGTCAGGTCACCCTCATCTCTCTTGCCATCTTCTCTGCTCTCCTTGCAGCAGGACATGGCTGGGTTGCCTTGGCCTGCCCTTCCTCCTTGGGCTCATTTTTCTGTCACTGAGGCCTGGGAAAAAAAAAAAAAAAAAAACAAAACAAAACCCAAAAAACCAGAAAATGTTGCTCAGGAAGAAAGTTTCCAAACGGCTTGGAAGCATCAATATATCTCATGGAAATTCATTTTAATAAAAAGAATTAAAACCACCAAACAAACTACCACCATCTGCAGCGTTTTCCTTCCCTTTTTAATCCTGAACTGGAAACATATTGACGTTCAGAAGAGTATTTATAACCATCTCTGGTTCATTTAAATTATCTTATGCAGTTCTAACATGAGTCTTGCTGTAGTAGCTGAACTGACTTTCTAGTGCCTATAAAGTCCAACCCATCTTTGCTTTATCTCCAGAACTTCAGAATGCACTAAGATGTCAGTTGCACATTAAGAACACAATCTATGTCAGTTCTCCTTAACATGTCTCGTTCTACAGAACATCCCATAGACACTGATATAAAAAATACATTCAGTTTGCATTTGCAAACTGTTACTCAGCCTATCAGCTTATAAAATATCTTTGTAAATGTAGCACATGTAACACAGCAGCCAACAGTCCTTCAGCTGGCAGCTTGTTTCATATGAAAAAAAGCACATAATTGCCAAGTGACAGTTACACGTGCCAATATTTTTGGGAAAATTCTGAATGTTCTTGTGTAGCTTCATGCAGTTCTCTGATGTCCCCACCAGGATGATCTGGGGATTTCCAACACCTTCAGGTTTGTAGACAAAACTGTGGAAATTTTTACATCTCAAAAATCACTCATTTATAGGGAAGTTTAGATACAGCCATGTCTGTGCCTCTCGATCTCCCTGCCAGGTTCCTTTAGGGAGTCAGAAGGCTCCATTCTTTTTTGTTTCCCCCAAATACATCATTTACCCTTCAGCCCATAGAGCAGGGGTGAGACATAGAGGAAAGCTGGCAGCAGGGCTGTGTATTCTGGCTGTGGACAACTTGAGTGAGTCAGAGCTACAAAAGGGTAAGGACTCTCTGACTACAAGGGTATTTTCACAGCTGCCAGCCAGCTGAGGGTGATGGAAGCCCATCCTTCTCATGTCTTTTGCAATGCATCTTCAACTCTTGAGAGTTTTGTTCTTCTGGGCTTGGTTGAAGAAGTTTTAGGACATGAAGGACCGGAAGAGTCTGTTTGGAAATGAGGCTACATGAGAAGGACAGGAGTATCCAGGTGAGGGGAGTGTGAGAGTTTAGAGAAGTTTAGAGTAGTCCCAATGGAACAACTTAGTACAAATGTTATGAAGGCAAATACTAGCATCACATAAGCCAGAAAAGCCTACTTGCACTCTGTTTTGCAGAAAGCCTTTCCACCAAACTGCATCTCAAAATATGTGGTAATTTGGGACAGAAAGTCAGTCCTCTGTGGTCTACACCTTCTATTCTTATTGTTGAAATCTGTCTGTAGAAAGAAATATATAGGTTAGGCAATAATTAGATTTGAAGTAGAAGCTCATATGGTAATATCCTAAAGCCAAAGTTCAAAATTCTTGAGCATGGAAGCATATTGTGCAATATTGTGCACTGCAGGCTTAGTTTGTTTTCAAAACAGAAGACCACAAATTACAAATTCCTGCTCCCAGTCCTTGTGGTTTCCCTTTTTGATCTTGGTCTCTCAGAAACAGAATCCTGTGATTTATCTCTATGCAAAACCATCAGGTTTTTTTATATTCTAATATGCAAAATTAGGAAAACAGTGTTAGCCTGGTTCTGAGACACATTTCTCAGCAATTTCTGGCTGCACTTACACTATCATAGTATCCTGGACTGGGCTCTGAAGGCCACTTTCTCTGCCACTAGAGCTCTTCATTTCCCCTCCAGGGCACTTAGATACTGAGGAATGTAGTTTCGGGAGCTTAGCGATTCCTTATGTTGTCCACATGACCCATATGTTAGATAGACCACTCCTGCCAGTTGCCAAGGGCTGCCAACACACATGCCATAAGGCTGCACAGCTTGGCCCTCGCTATGTCATGTCTCTCACCAGCACCTCCACCAACAGCATGTCTTCAGGAAACCAGCAGTACTCGTAATAACCTCATTTATAATGTTGGCACTCATTCAAATCCAAAGCTCACTTTCCTCCCAAAAGCAGCTTGGAGTCCCAAGATGTCTTCTTCAGTCGTTAAAACATGGAAAAGCTACTCACAGGTCCACAGATTCCAAACTGATCCCCAGAACAGCCTTGTCAGGTGAGAGACATCAGCTGGAGTGCACCTGTTGGGTTGCAGGTGGGCTGCAGACCAGCACCAGCTGGGAGGGGTACAACTGGAAAAATCTGTAGCAAAGCCAAAGCAGCAATGACCACGGGCTGGAGAGGGTCGTGGGCAGGGTTGGGGGAGGGTGGCCATGCAGAACCTCCTGACATGTGGGGTCGGACATCCCGGCCCTCAGCAGCTGACCCTGCAAGGAGGTAAACGATGTGGAGGTCCCAACAAAGCAGCAGCAGAAGATGACTGAGGGGCAGAATGTGCTTTGGGGTTGTTTTCTGATTTACCTTTGGTAGCAACCTCCCTTGTAGTGCAGAGGTTGTTTTTTTCTAGACTAAAGGTATCAGGAAGATATTTAACTGAGAAGGCTTGGAGAAAACATTTCCAAAAAGAAGTAATGCAGTTAGGAAGAAATAATATTTTTTGAAAAGTACAAAATATATAAGGGAAAATGTTATGCAGTGCAAGAAGCATGAGACTATCATTTTTAAGAGATTGCAAAATTGAAACTAATTTCTTAACTTCAGTTTACTGGTTTCCACCACAGAAGTGGATTTCAGCTTAGCTTTTCAAAACGCTTTCTATAGTATTCCCATTCTTCCTGATTTGCCGCAGACCTTTTGTGAAAGATGCTTCCTTGATCAAATTGTCATTACTAGACACAAATTAATTTCACCATTTCCTGTCTTACTTCAAACAAGTGCCACATGCCAGGGTAGTTCCAGATTAATTTTTTTATATATTATAAATGTTTTCTGAATCTTTATCCAACCAGTCCATGGCTTTGGCATGGAACATCACTAGTAATACAAACTGTAGGAGATACCGGATCAATAAAAGTTTTCTGTGACCTCTTGTACAAATTTACTAGCATACTTAAGAATGAGGCTGGCTTTTGATATAGACATATAATTAACTTTTGTAGTAAAGGGTTATGTGTAGCTTTAAGCAGAGAGTAAACATCCTAAACTTTCTCTAAATTTCTGCTTCTAAGTTTCTACCTAAAAAAAAAATGTTGTTTTGTTTGAACATGCTACAGAAATTCCAAAACCATCCCCAGGGTTATGTGCAGTTTTTTTCAGTGCTTTTAACAGAAATTCTTTGCTCTTGGACTAAATATGTACCTTCAGGGGAATTCTGACACACGACACTAATTCTTAGTTTGCAGGCAGCACAATAGCATGGTTACTCAGTGCTCTTTATTGTGCATCCAATCTGAGAAACTATGTATTGCACTTTAAAAAGTCACTTTGACTTGTTTAAACCATTTGTTGGAAATAGAAAATTGCACATTTTCTAATTAAAAAAAAAGTGAGAAAGAAATGTGGCCACAAATCTCATGCTACAAAGTTAGCACCAGCCTCCAGCACTGCTGAATTGCAAGTACTTTCTTCTGCCTTCTATTTCTTGGGAAAATGGCAGTGACAGAGACTGATGGCACCTGGCTGGGGTCTGAATGATATTAAGCAGAAGTAGTAGTCAAATTAGAAAGGTAGAAAAAGTTTGCCTGAGAGTGAAGGGGGCAGATACGTGAGCAGACAAAAGCCCTGGTGGGGAGGAGAACAGAGGGAAGGAGCTTTCTGGACAGGGATTCACAGGTTTAAGCTAACAGAAATTCCCAATGAGGCATGAAAGCTGTGCATCAAAATGAAAATTAACGTATAGTACATTAGCAGAAACCAGGAAAGTACAGTGTAATGGCCCCCAACAAAATCATCATCCAGTTAGTCCAAATTATATTTTCTCTGTGGGTGGGTGACATATTCTAAATGTATCTCTTCCTTTGCTAGAAGGGGCAGGTCAGGCCAACATAATTGATGGTTTTCTTGCTGAGACAGAAGAAAATGTATAATCATTACAGTTTTATTTAAGCTCTGAGAATGGTCTGGCAAGTTAAATCACCCTGTAGTCTTAAATAAATCACTTTCTTCTGGAAGAGCTCTGTGGAAAGTAGAGAAGTCATCATCACTACTATTTCAACCTTGTTTTAATTTCAGGGCATTGCATGAGCACAAAATGAGTGCAGGGCTGCTTGCATGTTTCTATTTGCCTCTAAATTTCTGGGTATATCATCTCTTCATTATACCTACCTGAATGAGAGCTATCTTGGACTAAATTCCTGTTGCCAACCTGCATATAAACATTTGTTCAATCACCTCAGAAAAAAATTACTCCTGCATCCAAAGTGCAACTTAGGTAGAATTCAGATCTCTGAATCCACCCATATCTCACTTCAATGACCTGAGAGTGACTGGACAGGAACCCTGCAACAGGTACTGGCTACCAGCAATCCCCACAGCCCTCTTGTGAGTCACAGACCTCACAAAGCAGAGCAGGCACCATTTAAAACATTATGTGGCAGCCACAACAATCAAAATCTCATAATAAGAAGCAGGTGGTGAAAACCCTTACTCAGAGATAACTGTCCACAGCCTCAGAGAGTTTGGACCCACATTTTCCTCATCACTGAAGTGGTCCCCTATCATCAGACTCCAGGGCACAAAAGGTTGGGAGACCCCAAATTTCTGCGACAAATAAGGACCCCTGTGCAACCACCACAAAGACAGGGTCAGAAAGAAAGCAAGTGAGGAGGGGACCAACTTGCCTTGGGGGAAGAGGAGAGCCAGAGTCACCCTGCCTCCTCTTCTCCATCTGAATGTGCAAACCAGGGGCTGCAGCAAGGAGTGGCTGCCCTGGAGGTGGGACACCACCACTGCCCACGTGTGGGTCTCATTCGGCCATGGAAAGCATCTGGCAAACAGGCTGTGGCTGCTGTGTTTTGGTAAAGGGGTATGGTAATGCAAAGACTCTTCAAGAAAAAAGCACAAGCTGACCCCAGGCCCAGGGACTCCTTTAATAGTGACTCCCTTGTTCATTTTACTAAACACATAACTGCTGAATGTGTGACACAAGATACTTCTTACAACCCCTCCACCACAAGGGAAAGACCTACAGCACAGAATCCTGGATTTCCCTGTTGGCTTTCTGAGACACTGGGTAATTAAGCAGAGGGTACTACAGTGCTCTGAATCTCAGCTCGCTTCCAGGAAACATTTTTGAGTCCTTTCACATATGAAAGAAAATGGGTGAGCATTCACTCATTTTTTTTTATTTTTGGATGCATATATTCTATTTCAGACCACACAAAGGGTAAAGTCTATCCTCCCATGCAGACAAGCTCACCTCACAAAACAGCACCTTGGATCTTACATTTTGTGACCTGGGCTGCTATACCCACAGGTTAGTCTAAGCCTCTGAAATGAACTCTAGCTATCAATCCAACCTTTCTGTCTCAGCAAAACTCAGTACCTCCATTTTTTCAAAAAACAGCCACTTAGATACTTTTTTTTTTAATGTACAGACTTTCAGAGCGATGCAGTGTACAGAGGGTACATAACTTCATCCCTCCAACATGAAAAGGGGTGAAACTAAATCACAAGTGGCAAGTGCTAGTCATATTACCTAGTGTGCCCCAAAATGAACAGTTCTTCAAAACAAACTACCAAGCTAGGTACAATACCATGGGTACAGATTATGAGCATGAAACAAAGAAAGGGTCAAACAACAATAAAAAAAAATAAAAAAGAAAACAAAAAAAATCTAAAATGTGTTCCTCAAGAAGATGAGGATAAGCTCTTGTTTACCCAAATCAGTTTACTCACACCTACACCAAGACCACTTGATTTTCCCATAAAGAGCACATATTTTATTCAACCCACAGTATTTAGAGATCATGCTGTTAACTCCATGCTACTTGCTCAAATAGCTTTCAAACAAAGTCTACTTCTGTTTTTCTTTACGATGCCAGTGTTGCTGAGATATTAGAACCCCTTGAAAAAGGGAACAATGACACACACTATTGTGGTACAAAGAGAGTATACAAATTAATTTCTGTGGCACAGGAGATTACAGGAGATAAACTGCTTACTCCTGCAGTGGCAAAACACATGGCAGTGGCAAAGAATTTCAGCTTGCATGTGGAATGGACAGCAGTGCCTGACACCAAAAAATCAGGGACTTAAAACCAGGACTTCCTCCAGAAAATGTTACAGTTTACCATACAGTTTATGTGCATCTGTTTTTCTGTAGTTAGGTTGCTAATAAAAGGTCAGTATACAAATCCTACATTATACATAGAAAGAGTAGTTTGCTAATTCTATATCTTCACTAACATACAAGAGTTTTCAAGTGTTTGTGGTCAGGAAAAAGTAATCAACATTCTTTCAAACAGGACTTTGATTTTAAAAGGTAAAATATCAGCAGCACTGGCAAACACAGGAGATACTTCTTACTACATTTGTACTTAACAGGAATTGAAGCACAGGTTAATGTAATGCATATACTTAATAGCTTTTCTGGCATAGAGGTAACTTCTGTTATGACAGTCTGAAAGATTCAGATAGGAAAATGTACTCTGATTAACAGAGATCCAGCATCTCCAGTGAGTGACTACTCATTACTCCAGTAGTGAGTAGTCACTGCTTCCCAGTTCTGTCTGGGACTGTACATACTGCCTTAATAGAAATCTGATTAGGAGAAATCTCAGCAAAACTCACGCTCCAGATTAACACAAAGTAGAAACTTTGCCATTTGTTTTAATGGGATCTATTAATTTTGTAAAGGAACAAAGGAAGTAAAGCTTTGTATTTAATAGCAAAGTATCATTCTTGATCTACAGATAAATTATCCCCAAACCTCTCAGTAGATCTACCCAGACTAAAAACTCTGTTGTAAGCATAGATTGGAGCCCTGCCTTCCCTTCCCAGAGAAACAAAAAAACACACAGCTTTTTTTTCCAAGTTGTTGCCCCCTTTACCAGTCTGAAGGAGCAGATGCCATACTAGTGCACAGAACTGGAGAACTCCCACAGCTTAAATCAGGTGACACCCTAGGCCCCAAATACAATGAATGCACACAGACTTCCCACAACAGAAAGCCTGCAGCTTCTATGCCTGATAGTTAACAGTCAGCAATGTGCATTTCCCCATGTGACAGCCCAAGGTCTGAAGGCCAGGACCACCCCTCGGAGTACTGTCACCAGACCTGTGTCACAGGATGTCTGTGCACCATCAAAAATACAGAGTCCACAGTAAGATGCTTTTCTGTTTAGCTGTGACAACAAAATTGTTAAGTAAATCTAACAGCCTTGTTTAAATGTTTCCAGTATCTTTCCTATCGATAAACATCCATTATTGCAGTCTAAGGGTTCTGTTGAACTCTGCTGAACCCCTGATAGGTTTTAAGTCCTAAATCCTTTTAGATTTATTGGCTTTGTTCTGCAGTGAATTCATAATAATTCAGGAAAAAACCCCACTTTCTGTTGCCTTGTAGAGCAATGCCCACCAGCCAACTAAGTAGAGTATGCAACTGCAGCCAAGCCTAGGGTACTGCCACCCAAGAGGATTGGGATAGCTCCTGGGGTGGCTGGGCCTTCAGAAAGCAATAGGAAATCTTGTGCAGCCTGGTGATACAGGTGGTTACACATTTTGTAAGACAGGAAAAGTTAGGCAGTATTGGACACTCTACATACAGCATACAGCAGCCCATCCATGAAGCCAGATTTTACATGGATGCTTTACCATCTCAGACCTCTTCTACTCTAATTAAACTGGTGATGAAAACATCTCAGCACCGAGCCAAACACTGTCAGGAAAAATTTACACAGGTCTCTTTGACTTTAAATAAAAATGCCAATGCTGAATTTATTCACTGCAAATTTAGGGAGTGCTCATATTAAGATGTCTTTTGCCAAGTCTAAGCCAGCATCAGTACAATCTTTAATGGTGCATAGCAGTTCTGCAAATGAACTGCAACTCTTGTTCTGCCTCTTCTTTATCTGTGATTGACCTAAACTGAGAATTCATTGAAGGGGAGGAATTGTTTGATACCTCTGATGTGTTAATGGGTTGAAACATAAAAGGGAGGAGAAAAGTATCTGAACTAAGTTTCTCTGAGTGCTCTTCTACATCTTGGTGCTATTTCTTTTAACAGCTTCACAGTGGAAATAAACTGCAGTAAATGCTTAAAAAGGATTTTTGTTCCAAAAGATGGGCAACTCTTTTTGATAGAAACTAACCATGAGAACAGAATATCCCCACTTAACTGCTCTTGCTGATATGGCTTGTACAGCGTGGGGCCATGCCCACTGCACTGCCCATCGCTTTCAGAAAGACACAGTGACCCTGTTGAGCCACTTTCCATACCCCCGCGTTCAATTCAGTCGCTTCTGAGAAACCTCTGCTGCTTTCAGCTTTATCAGCCTAGCAGGAAAACTTTTTCAGGGAGATCACCAAGAAAATTGTGCTATTAGGAAGCAACACCGTCAGTATGTCCTGGTGTTTGAAGTTCTTCAACTGTAGCACAGAAGCAAAAATCAGAGGTAGATCTCCTCTATGTAAAAGGAGCTGTAACTTCTATAGACACAGATCTGACTGAACTCAGTTTAGGTTAGAATACTATTTTATTCATCCTTACTCATAGCATGTGAGTTGCTTGAAAAAGAAGAGCAACTAAAGTAAAAATATGGAAATATTTTATACGAAGACAGAATGCAGATTTTTTTTTTCTCTTTCTCTCCTGTATCTGCCTTGTTGTCTATATTTCTTTCTGGGGTGACCAAAGCCCTGCTTCTGAGTATATTTGTGTATATATAATTATATATAGTATATATAATTGCTACGTGAAATCGGATTAAATCTGTCATTTTCCCAGATGGCAGATATCTTGCTTTCCTTGGTCTAAGCAGCTTTAACATTCTTACTTAACATTCATATTTTCTTTCTGGATAGCTAGATCATTTTTTTTTTAGTACAAATCTTTCCACTTGTAAGCATGTAATAAGTTTCTCTGAAGATCAAGTTTATTTTGATCCTTGAGATTCTCTCTGTACAACAGACAAATATATTCTCCCTTTCAGACTTTTTACTCTAATTGTCAAACATTATGTAGTACTTTAATGACTATGATTAACTATGAGTGCCCAGCACAGGATTCCCTTGACCATCAATAAATAATAGCAAAAGCAGGAGGTGATGCTCGGGGGAGGCTGAGAGGGGTTATCTCTGATAAGTTTGAATTCTTGTAGCCTGGCCAAGAGCTTCAGAGATGGAAGAGGTCATGAACCATGTATGCAGATCCAGAAAATAATATTCTTCAGATGTTCTGATGGATTCCTCTTAATCTCAGGTGTTCCCATAGATGTACAAACATACACATCATCAAAAAAGGAAAGAAAGCAGTAATTTGGCTCACTAAAGATGGAATAATGGCAAAATATTTTATGCAACATCTTTCAGGAGTAAATGGACTTGTTTATGTTCCCCATATCTATGTGAGATTACCTGGTGTGCTTTGATGTGCAGAAAATACGATTCTGTGATTATTTCAGAATAAAGAAGAAGAACAGGGAACAGATTTGAATAGACATCAGAGCATGTCCATGCCCTTTCCTGACACTGACTTCTGAAATAAGCATGTGAATGAAATCTTAGTTTCCTGGAGCAAAAGACAAATTTTGGAGAGAAGTAAAAAACTAGTCTATGGGAGTGTGACAACCTAAACACCACCTGTTCTGAGAATATCAGTTCTTCTTAAAAGTGTAATAAAAGGATGCAGCATGTGAGGACTGTTAAAGGTTAAAGAAGAGTGCACAGACCCTCTTCCAGCCCCCCCCATACCAGTGTCATCTGCAATACCTCCAAATGCAGCCTGATGTACTCTTCTTTTCCTTTCCAGTGCTCTTAGCAACACATCCAGACTTTGCTTCACTCACCATGAAGGCCACAATCATTGCAACCTTCTTTGGTAAGTAAGTTTGGTAAGTAAGTTGATGTGCTGCAATTAGTAGTTCATGGGTTTGTACTCTCCCACCCTGGATGCCCACTGGCTACTGACTAATTCTCTTCCCTTTGGAGATGAAGCTCTCAATGGCAGGTGTAAGCCTTGGTACAGCTTTTCAGAAACGGGCTACACAAAATTCTTGACTTTGGCATAGAAAAAGAAGTTAATTTCTTGTGGAGATTTCCAAGTATATGATCAGTTACATGCAGATCATATCAGGTGGGCCTGAAAAATGTCTGTAAATGTGAAGATTCCCTCTAAAGAAAAATCAGCTGTTTCAATTCTCCCTGTTCTTATTCTTTCCAAGAACAAGACGGTACCAAAACGTTATAATTGTATCTTACTTTCTTTCCCCTGGCAGTCAGACAGGATCTCACATTTTGGGAACATATAGAGACCCCAGAACCTGCAATATATCTTACGAGAACACTGTGGTTGTGACATTCCCAGACAATATTGCCTCTAGCTGTTTTCCTCAAGTCTGTCAGGACAGTCGTTCTTGGTTCAAATTCACATCAATCTATCTAGTTCTTCTACATAAATTACCAGATTACTTTCATCGCATTAGATTATGGTGCAACATTCCAAGTAGTTGAGATATTCCACTTTATTTTCCATTCATGCATTCCTTTTTTTTTTTTTTTTTTTTAACCTAACTACAGTTTTGCCACGGTTACACAACGGCACCAATGACAAAAGGCCCAAATACTGCACCTATGCACTGTCACTTCAGACAGTGTGAGACTGCTTTAGCTTTTGAGCAACTTCTAAGTGAGATTAAGTCTACAAACTCCTTGCAATCAGTCTGGGGGGAGAAGAGCCTAAAAGAAGGAAATGACTTCTGGGGCATATTCTAGTAACATTAGTTTAATAAATGATAAAAGGATCAGCTGACACATCATAGAGAGTTTCAATTCCTTTTGAAAGCTTAGAGAAGGGAAAGGTGAATAGGAAAGTCAAGATATTTGTAATGAAGTTATCAATTACCCATAATGCTGTGCTTATAAAATAAGTACAGAGAATAAAGAGATTTTGAATTTCATCACCTAGCAAGTAAACATAACATGATAAGCTACAAGCATATACTGGAATGTATCTTTTAATGTAACAGCATATGTCTCTTTCACTATTACACTTTTCAAATCATAGTCCTACTTTACTGAAGAAAATGAGTGCCCTTTGCTGGGGCAGGCCACCCTAGATCCTCATATGGTCTGTAATGCTTCCCAGTATCGCACGCCTGTTGCCACCAGTGAGTGAAATGTCACAACACAAAATTATAGACTAGCTTTCCCAAAGATTTATTAAGACGAAAGAATCTTTGGCTCCCAAGCTTCCCAGATGCTTTATGCACGGAGCATACAGTTTCATTAACATCCCTATCACACCAATTACAAACAATTCCCACTGCTTGTGGAAATATTTTTGTGGTTTTCTGGACCACAGGGTCTCCATGGGATCTTTAGATAGTGAGTTCCATAGATGAATATGTGAACTGAACTGAAGTTTAATTCCCTTCAAAGAACTTCCCTGCAGCAGATGCCATCTTGACTGGAAAGTTAACCAGCAAGCAGAAACCTAGCTGTGTCTGAGAATATTCCTATTTCAGGTTTTCAACCTGTTGATTCAAATTTGCGAAATCTCAGGCAGAGGAACTTGTGATGACTGATGTTGATAGTCCACCTTTTTCCTGATACTATGTTTATTTGTTCTAGGTGTGTTTCTTACATGTACATACACAGCCAAGGAAGCCACAAAGAAGACAAAAAAGGCTAAGCTATGTAAGTCTCACTAGAATTTTTGGCTGTTTTACAGCAGATAGTTCCAATGCATAAGAAAGGTGCAAAGTGAGATTATATTCTGGTAACTCTTCACAATTGTCTAGAGTCAATGGCATTATATGTTAGCTAAAAGGTTATTTTATTGAAAACAAATTGCTAAGTAAATTGTGTGCCACTTAACATTTATAAAGGCAAAATTTTGTAGTTTACTACTAAAATGTATCTTCATAGGTCATTTGGTACCACACAAGGATCAAAGTAAGTACTAAGGTTTTCACAGAGAGAGACAGAAAGAGAGAGAGAGAGGGATAAATATGTGAAATGGACCAGCTGTAACACAAAGCATATGTAGCTGATTAATGGGAGACAAGTGGTGCATGTCTGTGTGCTAGGATGTTTAACTTCCAGATATTCTGCTTCAGGAGCATTTCTGTCCACAGATTATTTTGCTCATGTAGCTGAGAAACAAGCCTGCTGCGAGGTTGTAAACACATATTAAATCCCTTGTTCAAAGTAAATTGTACCCAGCAAAAAGTTTTAAAAATTAAGGGCGAGATAATGGGCTGTGACTTCAGCCTGACATTATAGAAGGCACAGAACTATATGAGCACAGTGGGAGGCTTGGGAAGCATCCCCACCCCCTCCTTCCCACGCGTTAACCACAGGCTGGGTGACTACACTTCTTTCTCTCTCCAGCAAAGTGTCATAACAGATATTTCCTTCAGAGAAGTAAACAGTGAAGGTCAGAAATATCCGCAGGCTTCCTTATTCCATCCTTAGTTACTGCCACATCCCTTGGCATAGGGGTTATTATGTGTTATGTTGTAGATGCAGAAGACACAGATGTCTTGTATCCCAGAACCATTGATACGCAGGCTTAGGAGGAGGGCATCCCTGTCACTCAGTTACTCAGTGTTTCATGATAAGATCACTCAGACATGAAAGCATTCAATCTGATTTTACAAAGATTTTGCACTCACAGATGTACCCCAGATTGATTGTGATGTCAAGGCGGGGAAGATAATCAATCCAGAATTCATTGCAAAATGCCCTCCTGGATGTCAAGATGTAAAATACCGTGTTTATGGCACAGATATTTATGCTTCTTTTTCCAGTGTCTGCAATGCTGCAATTCACAGGTGAGTGATTTGAAATGAGTGAGGCATTCAGGCAAACCTGTCATTTCAGTCCAGGGAGCTTCTGACTTCTCAAATTCTTTACAGTTCCCACTTCCTTGTAGGTTTGATTGCAGGGTGCGGTAGAAAACCTGAGAGAAAGTCCACGTATGGAATGGAATGGATCCATTCTTACAAAGTGCTGTCAATCCTGTATTCCTATAGAAATTAGTTGTGTTTGAAGAAGTTTCTCAACCTTTGGAGAAGTGTCTTGAGATTTCCAGATCTCTCTCATTTATGCATAACGAATTACTATGGTGCTATTATTATTCAAGTGGAAGATAGAGGTGGAGCCGCTACTACTAATAAATCTTCAGAAAAAATAGGCATATCACCAGTGATGAATACATATAACTCTCATATTTCTGGGATTGGTTTGGTTCTCTGGGTTTGAATTTAACTGTCCTTGACATCAAAGACTGAGTAATGTTCTTTCCTGCCACATCAAAGGGCACTGCACAAGGAAATGAGTAACATAAATTTTGTAGCAAAAGTTTTTCAGAGTTTTATTAGCCATGCAAAAATGTGCATAAAACTCTAGTGGAGAATAACTGCGCAATCAAAACACACTGCAGCTGGAGGCGGGACGCAGAGGCCGAATGTATCCAGCTAAAAATGCAACAAGTTATAAAGCTTGATTGACGACTTGACTTAGTTTGGAGTTATTTGAGCTACAGCTGTGCTTCCGCTTCTGTGAAATACCTGGGATCTCGGGTAAAGCGGAATAGTTCAGGCTTGGGGATTTCACCCCGTGCTGCTGCAGTGCTCGGTGCTTAGGCGGAGGTGCCTGTGTGCACAGGGCTGCCACCTCCTGGCTGCTGCTCCGCCCGCTCGGCCCTCCTGGGGAGACGACTGCCCGGTGATCAGCAGCAAACTCCTCCCTCAGATACTAGCGCACAGTGGAAATTGTCTCGGCATGCAGAATTAGTCCCAAAGGGAAGATAAAAAATACTTGTAACAACTGCAATTGTTACAGTGAGGGTTTCAGTTTTTCTCATTTGCCAGTTGGTTTTGGCTTTGCTAGCTTACATGTTGCAGTTCCAGACAGTGAATTTCTTCTCCATACATTTATTTTAACAGCAGCTTCTCACAATTGCCAGGGCAAAATACACCTCTAACATACTCTTCAGCCCTGTTTGCTGCCCAGTACTTATTTTCCTGCCTGGTCATTACTGCCTGCCCTACAACTCCCCTACTGTTTCGGTTGCTTCCCAGTTGACCTGCTACCCTAGTGATGCCAGAGCAGGCTGCATACACTGGAGGGTCTCTGTTTGTCTTGAGGTACATGTTACAATGTGTGTTAAACACCATTTGATGCACACCACACCTGAAGTATGCCAGGTTTTCTACAGCTTCCAGCAATATTGTGTCCAGTTCACTCCAGGCTGAGATCGAAACATGCTTGGGTTTTTGCAGAAAACACATACTGAAACTCAAAGAAAACACATTCTGTCACATGGTTGGCCTGAGAACTCCTCTGAGGACCTCTGCCTGTATCTTCAGTCATTCAATCAAGCTTGCAAGAATTTTAATGAAGGCAGTAGCTTTTTCTTGCGTGCAACTAGGTCAAGCTTAAACAGAGGACCAGTAGATCAGTGGGAAGAGCAAACAGATCCTGACAGCACTTTGCAACAAACTGCTCTTCTCTATGTGCAAGGAGCACAAATATTTCCTAGCAGCAGGCTTAGTAGTAACATTGCAGCCCCACAACCACCCCTTGTTTAATGGTAAAAATCACTTCATACTTCTTGCATTGTAGAACAGTTTTGAAGGTTTTTGTGGAATTGCTACCCTCAGACACTACGTTTCCTCCTTGCAGTGGTATAATTGACAACACAGGTGGGAAGATTCTTGTCCAAAAAGTCGCCGGGCACTCTGGTTACCGCGGGAGCTTCTCTAATGGTGTCCGGTCCCTGTCACTGCCACGCTGGAGGGAGTCCTTCCTCGTGTCAGGTACCATTCTGGGGTGGTGCACCCCCCATCTGCACCCCACCACTGATTGCTGAGCAGCAACGGGCAGAGGGGGAAGCACTTTCTCATTTTACACACCTGGTTAATCACCACAGGCCCACCCCACCTTGCTTTGGTAGGAAGAGTGCATTTGAGACACGTCTTGTTCTGGGCTTCCCATGCAGCCTGCACAAAGACACACACCCTGCCAGCAGGGTGCTCGGCTCAACCCAGTGCAGGTCTGAGCCCATTGCAGGAGGTGATGGCTGCTCTGGTCTGAGCCTTGGATGGCACCTTATCTCCAGATATTGATGCATAAAATCTACTGCTCTCCACCCTGATAAGCAGTGCTGATGAGGGAACTGAAAGGCCTTTTGGCCATTTGAAATATCCTCACCCTGCACCTGAATTTGTATCTCCTGGAATGACTTCAGACTTACATCAAACCCCATATAGCTCTACTGTATGTATGCAAACCCTATATTAAGTGATTTGACTGACGCATCCCAAGCATGTCAGAAACTCTCTCCACCTCTGTTAGCCAAATAGTTTTGTTATCTAAATAGTGCAGGTCTTAATCCGTCTTAATTTAATCTAAATCCGTCTTAATGCTCATTCCTTTTTCCTCCCCATAGTATATATAGGAACTCCCTTGCATTTACCAACTAAATTCACAGATTCTAAATTGTTTTTTGCAAATTAGGCCCCCCTTTACACCAGCTTCAGATTATGCTAAACCTACTTGCACTCACTCTGCCTGTGTGAGAGGGTTTGCTTTACTTTTCTTTACATAAAAATTCTACATCTAACTTCTTGATACAGTGGGCTAGTTCTTGCTGGTCTGCACTTTTGGAGGTTTAAGATAGGTACGACCAATTGATGTTAGTTAACTACATCAGAAAAACAACAGGAAAAATCAACAGCTCAAGCAACTGAACAGCTACTAAAAATAATATGCTTTTCATGTGAAAATCTGTAGACAGAAAAGGAGGTCTCAGAAACTGACCAAAACAAACTGTCATTTAATTTTGCATTCACGTATTTGGATGCACTTTTTTACAGTAGTCTGCCACGGGTATACCATATCATGGGAAGGATTTATTTTGGATGAGTAGGAATTTCCTGGAATAGCTGAATTGCTACTTGTACTCGTTGCAGTTTTTTCCCCCAACAAAGAGTACATTGTAATTCTGGTACATAAGTGGAAAATAGGATTTTTTTTTTACCTCAGCAGCGGTTCAGTTGTCATCCTATAAAACTATAGAAATTCTTCCATGAAGCGGTTGGTATTTTTTTTATTCATGACAATAAGTCTTTATCCTTAATTGATGAGACATTATCAAAGAAGATACAAGAGAAAGTTACAAGAGCATATCAAAGGAGACAATGAGAAACCTGGGTATGTGCAGGTACGATGAGATTTGTTCCCGGTGCACTTAATTCTATGCACACTGAGTGCTCTCACTCATGACAGTAGAATTCTTAATTTATAAACTAGCTCAAATATAAAGTTAACTTATCATATAACATACATACATATTTTATATATGAAGAGGAAGAAAACTTTCACTATACCTACTGAAAATATGAGAAATTTAGAATTTTAGAGAAATTTAGAATACTGAAACCCAGAAAGGCTGTGCTACTCATCTCAGCAGCCTGAGGCTGAATGCATATAGACCTCCTTCTCAGAAAGAGAGGAGCTGGGGATGGATTTTTTATGATCATGAGTCATAAAAAGCCAGAGCTGCATAAAGCATTCCCCGATAAAAATATAAAGTCATCTAAGGCATTAATTTCAGGACAGCAATAGAGCTTTAGAATTGAGTCCCCTATTCTCCAACTGAATTCTTTTTCATCAGACCTATGTGCAATGCTGTACCCTGGAAATGTGCCAACAGCTTATTCCTAATTAGGATATTGTCACCGAGTTTGTGATGTTTAAATTGTGAATGAACATCCACAAAAAAGAGCACAGAAGAGGAATCCTTGGGGGACCCAGGGAATAAAGTGGCATGATTTAGGGGCACTGGAGAAGGTCTGTCCTCTTCGATTAGAGCAATCAGCACAGCAGGAGGTATGCAAACGCTTGGTATTCACTTTCAAGCACTGAAATGCCTTGGCACTCAGTTGAATGACTCCATTCAGTTTAGTGGAGCTTTGCAGCTAGTGGGTTAAAAAAATAGTCCTGAACTTCTGGATTTGGTAGTCATAAACAAGTGTGAGAGGGTGAGCAGCCACTGCCCTATAGCAGTATAGCTTGTATTTCAATGGCCAAAGCTGTGTTCAGCCCACATGAAAACACATTTTTAAGTATGTTAAGCAAACTCCAACCTAGACGTAACTTTTTCCCAATAGTGAAAAAGACATACTACCACTGCCCCAGAGAGCAGGGCCACATTCAAGTCAGGCCTCAGGCCTCTTGGTCACATATGGAATGCAAATTGCTGTTGATCAAAAATCCCAGAATCCAGCCTCCCCGCCCTAGCTGGTGTATTTTCACAGCAGCAGGCTTCAGGTTTGCATTAGAAATCAGTTTAGTATAGAAATATTTCAAATTAAGATCAGATTATCACATTATTGCTGCATCAGTGTATCAGCTGCTCATACTCAACTCATTCTCTGTTGGGGACAAAGGAAAGCATTTAGAAATCATCTGTGATCCTGTAACTTTTCTGTCTTTCTACCAAATTAGCAGATCTCGCTAGTCCTTCTTGGCTCCTTATCCCAGTTTTAGCTCAGGGGGAAGTTGATATGAAACCCCGCTGCCCTTCACTTAAACCAGGTTCTCTGAGAGAAGCCCAGAAGGTGAGAAGGAAGCTCTTTCCAGTTTGTCCACGCATGCTGACTTACCAGCTCTGGTCTTTGGCTGATCAGCATTGACTTTAGTGGAGCTGCTCTCAGCTTATATCACTGTAAACGAGAAATGGAATAGCTTTTTACATCATTACCTCATTAGTAACTCTAACTTCTTTATCAATGGTTTTGTAATGACATCTGAAATTTCAGAGAAGCAAAGCAAAGGAGATAGAGACATGAAAAGACAAAAGACAGGGACTCTCCAGCTCCATGGACATCCCTGCTCATTAGAATTTTCCTCTAGCATGTACCTTTCTTTGTGTGCCATCAATGCCTTGGAGTGGCTACCTAGAACAGAGGCTAGACAGAATTAAAAGAATAAAGAAAGTATTTATTAAAGGCCTTCAACAGATACACCTTGGGCAGTGCAAAAGCCTTGCAGAGGCTATACCCAAGATGGACAACAGTCCCCAGTTTCTCAGACAGATATAAGTTTGGTCTATTTGCATATCAGAGGTAATTGTCCAATTATAGCTTCAGGCAATT
Source organism: Bombycilla garrulus (assembly GCA_013400315.1). Classification (NCBI taxonomy): domain Eukaryota; kingdom Metazoa; phylum Chordata; class Aves; order Passeriformes; family Bombycillidae; genus Bombycilla; species Bombycilla garrulus. The sequence goes on from VXBU01008805.1 coordinate 516,455, forward strand.
AATTCATATTCCCCTGGTTTTCTTCCCTCCTGATTCACTTTTGTTTATACTTTCTGGGGCCTGGGGAAGAAGGTGTCCTTGGTTCACAGGCCTGGAAGGATTTTTTTACCTGACAAAAATGTAAAGGGAGCTCAGTAATACTCTATATGGAATTAAGAATTATACACTCATTCAATATAGGATCTGAAAAATATAAAAGCTAAAAACTTAAGGCATCATCATCAGGGGGAAAACAGCCCCCAGTTCCCAGGAATGGCTCAGTCTGTAGGAATTTGTTCTGTTCAGTGCTGTTGGTCTCTGGATTAATCTCAGGATTAATCCCAGGACCTGGGATGACAACTGACATGCTTGCAGTGCCATATGTACCTCTCTAAAAAATCCCTCAAGGGAATAGAGGAGAGACCATCATGACTCAGGTTTTGCAGGAGGTGGAGGTAGGTGTCACCAGAGGTGGCCTGGATGCGTGAATCAGCATAGCATCTCGTAGAGACAGTCACCAGGAAGACTTACATCCATCAACTCCCAGAGGCCAAAGCAGTCTTCCCTGCTGGGCTTCTCTGCAACACTTTTCATTCAGTGATGTATGTAATTGTAAAACCTATCCCAAGAGATGGAATTACATGGCCACATGTGCCAACAGAGATGGCGTCTGCTCTGACACTAAAAAGATTTGTGGGTTAAAGCTTAACTGGGAAACATACCTCATTGTTTCAAGAGAAGACTCTCATTTTAGATCTAAATATAGGTACCATATGTTCCCACACACAAGCACAGCCTTCTCTCACTGTTATTACTGCAAAAGACGGTTGCCAGAAATGGCATCTTGCAGAAGTGAGGTCAAAGAAGAATGCTGTGTGCGTGATGAAATGAATCCCTCATCAAACATGCTTTCCAAGTCAACTGCATAGTCAGGCATTGGAGAAGGCTGCCTAGGGAAGCTGTGGGTTTAATTAAAAGTTGTACAGATGTCCTTCAGGAATGGCCCCTTTGTGCTTAATATCATTTGAGAGCAAAAGAATTAACTAACTGACCTTTGCAAATCCTCCCCAGTACTGTATTTTCATGCTTTCTAACTCTTTTTTTATGATGCTGGATTTAGGTACCTATATTTTTAGTGGTATGTTTTCGAGACTGCCATCTGATAAAAAAAATCTTCATGAAAATGAGTTGGGCAGTAAAGAAGAGGGATCTGATTCTGAATGCCTATGTTAAATGAGAAATTTATCAAGAAAACTTAGAATATTTTGTGATGCTTTCTAATATACATTTTTTGTAGAGGGCAAGCCAAGAAAAGGTGTGACATATCCATCAACTCTTGAATATTCTTCTTCAAGAAGTACAGCTGTTAAATCAGGCAAGTATTTGTGACTGACTTTCCCTTACAACCATTCACAACTATATGTCATATCTTCTCAGCTGTATAATATAAAGACATAACTATTCAGAGGCAGAAGTTCATGCATCCATTAGTATGTCATCCAAATCACTCATGGTATTTTTTTATCTTAAGCATATGGAAATCATCTCAGACAATTTCTATTTTTTGGTCATATAATGCTTCACAGACTTCCGTTTACAAGTAATTTACCCCTTGCTTTAGATCTGTTACTGAATATGATGTTGTACTGGTTTTATGCAAGCATCTGAGGTTATACACGTTGGCTTTCTCCTAAAGTTACTCATGTTATCTCTTGGGATAGTCAGTGCTGAGAGCATAATATTAAATAGTAATAGAATACAAATGACAGAGATGGTAATGGACAGCAGCTTAACTAAGTATGCTACAATAAAGAACTGCTCTGTATAATCATTTTAGTCAGCATCCCACTCTGTAAGACTCAACTTAGTTTAAATAATTTAGTTGTTTGAAGAGGTCTTTGATCAAATTTCACACTGGTGGGAAACTGACATTCAAGTGCACATGGATTACCTCTGTCACTGAAATGACACAGTTTTGCTCCCTATTACAGCAGTGTAAGGTTCAGACTCTTCCTTGGGGATGCAAACAAAAAGAAAATTTATGTCCCATACTACAGTGCACTTCCCTTACACAGTCCTTTTGCTGATTGCTGAGCCTGAGCCTTCCTGAGCATATACATTGTGAGCTATGGTATAAAGAAACGTGCTGTATCTTCTTCATGAACTCAAATGCCTGGCATTGGATGCATTCATCCAAGACCACAGAGAGGTTACTTGGAGACCTACTCTTCTCTTGTACATTATTGTTTGGTCCTTGGAAGAAAAGTACAGAGCTCTTTCCTCACAGAACCATAGAATCATTATGATCAGAAAAGGCCATCAAGTGCAACTCAGCACTGATAAGTCTATGACAACCATATCCTAAAGAACCACATCTACACGTCTTTCAAATATCTCCAGGGATGGGGACACCATCACTTCCCTGGACAACCTGCTTCAATGCTTGACAACACTTTCTGTGAAGAAATTCTTTCTAATATCCAGTCTAAACCTCCCTTGGAGCAACCTGAGGCCATTTCCTCTTGACTGACGCCCACCTCACTACAACCTCCTTTCAGGTACTTGTAGAGAGCAATTAAGTCCCCTCTGAGTCCTGGGGGTTTTTTCCCAGGCTGGAACAACTCAGCTCAGCTGCTCCTCATAGGACTTTCACTCCAGCCCCTTCACCAGCTTCACTGCCCTTCACCTTTATATTTTGGACAAAAGCAAATTTAAATCTCAAATCTGTAGTTGTTTAGACCAAGTATGCGTCGCTTAATTCCATGCCTTTATTTTGTAATACCTTCACATTTACAATCAAAGAGGGACAGATTAGTATATTTCTTGACCACATATGCAGAAATTACTTGACCTAAATATTACGCACTTCTAGAAGCAATGGCAATACCTTAGGAATCTTGACTTTTTCTAAGAAATGTTTGTTAAATCACAGCTCATCATTCCCAAGTGTAGCCATACTTGAAATATCATCCCAAACATTTCACAGCAAACCAGAGACAATCACAGCTGGGACTGAGCTCAGCAGGCTGTAAGCAATGGTGTCTTCCACCAGTGCCAAAAGCCACACAATAAAAGAATCGGTGTAGAAATGGGGAGCATCCTCAGTCAGGGTTCTGTCACACAAACAAAATATCAGCAGCTTGTTCCTGCAGCAAACCAAACACACAAGTCTTCACTTTGTTCTTGAATCAAACAGTGTGAATGAAAATGGCAGGATCCTAACAAGACAGTGCATTCATGCAGAGAAAGCCCAGGATTACCCAAGGAGCAAGCAACTATTACATCAAACGCAATGTCACTGCCTCAGGTAGCAAAGAGATCCAATAGTCACAATCTTCCTCAACCCCTACTTGGCCCTATCAGCCCTCCTTAGATCTGCCACCTCAATTCAGCCATCTCAGTTGTTGTCTGAGAAACAGTTTAAGATAAAAATCTCATAATATGCAGCCAGGGCCATCTTGTGAAAGAGAATTACCTATTTACTTTTTAATATTAAAAAAAGCTACTTTTTTCTTCTGGTTTTAATTACAGAGACCACACTATTCACTTTGATACTTAAATCCATTATCTGCAGGAGGCAAAAGCAGTACTTTTACTATTACACTCACTGCTGTCAGATTAACAAAAAAATCCTGCTTCATACCTGATCAGCTGTTAGAGATGCAGTTTGAGTCCTCATCCCAGAGATGTCAGAGATTCATAGTGCCTGACATTTCTTTAAGTGCTCCTGCACTTCTTTAAGTGCTTCTCAAATGCTGGGCATGGCAAGAAATGTCTTCTCAAAATTGTAATTCTTCACAGATGCTCAAAACTATTAAAAGATGTTTAGAAAAAAACAGTGCAAAATTTTAGGAAAACATTAATACTGCAGTAAATTCTCAAGCAGTTGGATGCTGCCAAAAGGGCTAGATAAGAAAAAGTAAAACTAAAACAAAGAAGAAAATCCTCCAGTACTCAGTCAGATAAAGCAGAAGCAGATTATTTTGTGAAGTAGCAGTAAATAAACTGTAATAAGTATTCCACGTATGTCAATGTCTCTGGGTCTTAGAAATAAATAAAAAAAAGAAGAACAAAAAAAATCTCCCTTTTCCTTCTAAACCAGTCTGGCATTCAGGATTTGGCCCCATAATGATCTCAAAAAAGAAATACATTTGAACATGAATTAGTGACTGAAAGATTGCACATTAGCAAGTATTTCCCAAAAAACATATGCACATCATGATCCTGGTTCTCAGAATATGCAGAATATGCAGAATATGCAGAACTGCTCAGAGGAAAAAAATGATGCATTAAATCTTATGAGTACTGGCTTATTGGTGGCAAACCCCCATACTTCTCGCTCACTTCAGAAATTCTATTGATGATGGCAGGAGCTTTTGGGCTGTAAAAATGCCTAGGTTTGGCATGAAATATAGGGGGTGATTACGCCCTAGTGTGCTTTTTCTCAGTAGGTGATAAAGCTCTGATTGGACTGCCAGACCTACCCAATGGCATGTGACAGGATGCTTTCCTTTGGGGACTGATAACGTCTAAATGGGAGACTTGAAATTATTTTCTTACAGAGCTGCCTTTTCTAATGTGCTTACTTTTGCTTCAGAGCCTAAAAAAACAGAGCAAGACCTAAAAGGTACGAAGAGTGCAGACACCGCTAACACATCAGAAAAAGCATCAGATCAAGGTAAGAGTTGGGGATCTTGGTGCTCTTTACAGTATCCAACTCACCTCATCTGCCTTCAGGTGCTTATAGGAAGCATTTTGACACTGTTTACACAGACAGCTTTACCTCCTCTCCACAGCCCCTTTCCCACCAAACCAAACTGCAGTGGTGCTTCAAGGACTTCTGCTAATTCAGAGAAGAGGCACCCACAGAGTTTAATTTCTGCCTGTGCTTTGGATGAGCTCAGGTTTTGTGAACTTGAAAATCTTTCATTATGATTCTTGGTAAACTCCTGTGCAGGGCACGTGCCCTGCAAACCCTTTGGAGGTACTGTGAAAGAGATGGGTACCCTGTCTGTAAAACACTGGGAACAGCTATCCCTTCAGAGCCCTCCTGTTGTGTTAAAGGATCCATGAGAAACACAGCCAACATGCACCAAGGCAACAGCTTTTCCCTGCTCTTGCTATGCTGCTTTCTCAGGTTTTCTGCTAACACTGTTAGCTTCCAGTTTCCTCACTCCTCACAGATTGGGGTATAAAGCTGGCCACTGTGCCTGTTCCCTACTCCAGCAGCACAGGATCACAGGAGAAGACTCACTGTGCCCTCTGTTTTCTTTCTTTTAGCACAGCTTCATGGAGCAGTGCACTGTTCAGCCCAAAAAGAGCCATTCGTGCTGATTTTTTCAGCTGAGTTGTTTTGTTTTTCTTCTGAGCCCTCTTTTAGCATTATTCCATTAAAACTGTCTGAGATCTGAGTTTTTCACTGCCTAGCATTAGGTGATAATTAATCCACCAGACAGTTTCACAACGATGCCTTCCAAAAGGAGAACATCCAGGAATAGCAGTGAAACACAAGCTTGTGTTGTGCAGCAGTGAATAGAGTGTGTACCATTCCCTTTCAATGTAGACAGTGTGCCAGGCCATCCCCAGGGCTATCGGCAGGGAGGAAAGGAGCAAGACCAAGGTTAACATGGAATATATTTTAGGGCAGGTTGTTTTTTTTGTTTGTTTGTTTGTTTGTTTGTTTGT